>OVBE01006763.1:0-19361 GCA_900406425.1 Iberis pinnata | reverse complement strand
ACAGATTAACAACCTCCTTATTTTTTCTTGAACTCTTTTTCCTTGTTTGAATCTCATAATTGCTAGCATTTTTACCCCATGTTGATCTAAATTATCAGGTTCTTCTTCTTCAGTACTACTTCTTCTTTTAGTTCCTCTTGCTGCATTTTTACCCCATGTTGGTGCACGTGTAGCCTCTAAGCATTGGTTACGTCTACTACGACGGGCCCCAGTAGAGCCTCCTCTCGTCCTTACTGTCATTTCAGAACTGAGAATAAAAAATAACATTTTAGCTAAAAGTTATTTTTAGCTAAATTCTACATCTAACGAATTCGAGCAATCTGTATATATATATAAATGATACCTCGACATCAAAATAGCGAAATCAAACAATATGTATATAGCTAAATTCCAGATTTGCAATATGACATTGCAAATTAACTAATTATGAGGAAGCTACCTTCTCAATTAAACAATGGAGCTTCGAATCGGTGAGATCAAAAATGTCCCGAAGTAAGGCATACACTGAAGATCTTCTGAAAACAATGAAGAAAGAGAGAAATAAATAAGTCGATCGATCAAATTGATTATGTTGAAAAAGTTACTATAGCGTTTTTTATAATATCTGCAATAGTAAGTGCCGAAACTAAGCAAATTTACGCGCCTTAGTAATTTTTTTTTCCCGGGAATGAAAATATAGCGTCCAAAAAATGAAACGCTATGGATAAAACCCGTGTCCATATACAATAGCAGTTACAGAAAAAACGCTATCATGGGACGCTATCGATAGTCATATTTCTTGTAGTGGATAGTTCTGCCTAATTCGGGGAAGGATCGATTCTCGGGGTCTGTTTGAACGACTTCGATGGTCTAAGTCAGATGTCGTTACCGTCGCTCGGGACTAATTTCTTCGATTTTTCCAATGAGGTGCCAACCAAACCTTCTGATGCGGAAAAGGTTGTGAGGTTGAAGGAGTACGTTGAGGCTTCACACCGAACAATGGGGTTTAGTTTTTACTTATATGATTTTGTTTTTATGGACGTTCTTGCTAACCCTTTGTAGGTAATCTGATAGGATTTCTATGCATTGGACGAAGTTCTTGCTAACCCTTGAGGATCTCCATCTTTGAGAATATATTTTATAATATTTTATTTTTTATTATATATTTAAAATAATATATAATTTTATTTAAGAGCATATGTAAATACCTACCTTTTTAATTATTTATATATATGCTAAAGAGGAATGAAAAATCAGATAAACTTAGTCACGTTGTATTCAGTCGATGCAAAGTTTGTCTGGAGTTGTTAGTTTATGAGTGTCTCCACTTCCCTATTTCATATTAAATCTAAGAATTATTTAATCTTGGTGTCTCTAAATTAGTTTAATATCTTTTCTACAGTTATGTAAAATAAAGATCATAATGAGTTATTTTATTTTTCGATATTAAACTTTATTTCTTTTTGTTTTTTAGAGCATAAATCTATGTTGGTTTTGATCTTGCTTACATTTATAACTAGGATTTTCTATTGTGGGCCTTTTAGATTTCCTTTTCAGACTTTGCTCCTCATATGTTTTTAGGATTTGACCAATGTTTCTGGTTAACCAGATTATTTCTCATTTGTGAGTAAAATTTTCTTCAATTTGGGTTTTTTTTTTCTTTTTTAATTTCTCCGTCTTAAAGAACTATTGGATGTCATGTATTTCATTTGCTTAGATGAATAATTACACTTCTCTTTTCTTTTAATCAAGAGTTCGTGATTGATTAAGCATATAAGTTAGTTACATTTTGGCTCTCTATATAAGTTGGTATTAATTAGAGACATTGTACACTGATTAAAACTTTCTTGCAACATAAGCCACATCTCTCGATCATTGGCCAAACCATACAACACATATCCTACGTGTGCAGCCGAGCAGGTCCTTTTGTAACCAGGATTCATGATCAAGAACTCACAAATAATTATCAAATAATTTTTATTTTTTCTCCAAATGTCGAATCATAAGTTTTCTCTCTTCATGAAAGTCTTGCTTGTACATCAAGAAGTCACGAGAATGGAGCTGATCACTTCATTAATAATTTTCCCGTACGTAAAACTTAACTTAAACTATTTTCTCAAGATTTAAAACATTGTATCCAAGATTCCCAAAACCATAAAATATGCTCTTGTTTGGCAACGATAAGCAACATTTGTGGTACTAAAAATATCAGAGAGAAATGGGTTTATTTACTAGATTTGGTGGGTGGATAAATCAGAACATTCAACAGCCTCATACGGTCAGTTTTATTTCCATCAATTAAAGAATTTGAGAAAGCCAAATCAACACAAAAACAACTTAAATTATAGGGAATAGAGTTGTGATTATGTTTGTTGTTGTTGTAGGCTGAGTCTGAAAATGTGAAGTCCAGTTCAGTTTCAGGAAATATACATGAACCATGGTATTGGGATCCTGATACGGACCCTGAGGAGAAGGTAATAGCAAATCACCAAAGAGTGTAAAGATATATATATTTTTATTAAAAAAAACATAAAATACCTTTTTTTTTTTCATTTGATTGGATAAATTAAATTATGTTACGATCTTTGTATAAGTTGTTGTAGGAGAAGGCCAAGAAATCTGGGAAGAATGTTAGATCTCTGCCATTGTTTGCCGTAGATCCTAAATATTTTGACGCAAAGGAGGTGAAAAGACAAGTAGATGTTTGGGATGTTCAAAATAAAAAGCATCCATGGCATGATGCTCCTGCTAAAGTGAAGGTAACATATAACAAAATCCCATTTAATTTTTGTTCTTCTGCTTAATCAAGGATGGATTGATCTCTAGACTTTCTTACATTTTTGGTTCCTAAAAGGTGAAAACAGATAAAGGGCTTTGCCATTTGAAAATAGAATATACTTTGGGATTTACTCCTCAAGGAGTTGAAGAATTGCTCACTAATCCAAGAAACCTAACAATCTTCAGTCCATTCGACACCGAGACACGACTCGTATGTTATTCATATATTTTCAAATTTAATTACTCATTCCGTTCTATTATATAAAATGTTTTAAAGATTTTTTTGTTTTAAAATATGAGATGTTTTCGTATTTATAGACAAAATTTAAAGTTGTTACGTATCTCTAACCAATAAAAAATATTAATCTTTTATTGGTTTGATAAAATGATTTTAATATATAAATATTTTAAATAAAAAATAAAAGTGTCCAAACTTACACACTTTTGAATACAATATCTTATATAATGAAACAGAGTGAATACATTAATTTAATTAATTTAACATGCCCTATGCAAGTGGTCATATTACTATGAAAATTATGTTATTTATAAAAATTATTGTAAATGCTAGTATATGATATATGTTTCTTAAATTAAAAGTATGTGGGTTAGTTTAGTTTCAATATGACGATAATCAGATTTATAAACATATTTTAAATATTATGTGAGTTTCGATTAACAAAAAATATTGATAGCAAAAATGATAGGATGTTAATATCTATACTTGTAAAATACTAGCAATAAATAGTAGTTTCTTGATAGTAGAATTGTGTCTAAAGATGCTAGTATATTTTGGAATTTATACAATGTATACACACAGAATATATCGGTTTGATCATATTCTAAAACAAATCAAAGTAAATAAATTTTATATATGGAGTTGAGTGTAATTTTAAACTATATATATTTCTAGAAAGATTTCCGTACATATTTTCATTTATTACAAAAATATTAGTTATATTTCGAGTATTTTCAGTGCATGTTGACATATTATTATATTTTAGATTTATATAAATACAATTAAAGATATATTATAAGTAAAATACTACATAGACGATATTTAATTAAAAATACTAATTTTATTTTATATGACAGGATCTAAGTAGTAGTTTTAGTATAATTCCATGTTTTTTTTAGGACAATATAAAGACGCGATGCGGTTTTTATATTGTCATATCCAAAGTTCATGTCTAATTATCATAATAAGGTTATTATATGTCATATTATTTTTCAATCAAACATAAAATTTGAAAATTTTAGTATGGTTTGTGATTTTAAATGCAATGAAGCTAGTCTTTTTAGATCTTACATTGTTTTACCATAACTAACAATTATTTAACACCCTCAATGTATGCTTTTTATTTTGTTAAATTTTTAAATCTAATTATTTAAAATTATAACGGTGTATTTAATCATTAATTAATGAGCTAATTAATAGAGATAATATTTGTTTTTATGACATTCATTCTTTGCCGTATCATAATGTATATTAATAGTGTATATTAGGGAAAATGTACTTTTATCAACAACAAAAAATGGTGAGTCTAATACTTTGAAATATTTGAACGAAGGACAACAAATCAACAAAGGTCTTGAAAAAGGATGGACCTAGGCAGATTACGCAAGTGGAAAAAACATTGAGATTAAAACTTCTTGGGTGTACTGTAGCTATCCCAATATATTTAATCATCGATGAAAACCATCAAACTCTTACGGTAAGAAGCTTCCTCTCTTATAAGCACCAAGTATGAGTGAGCTAATGTTTTTGGTTTGATATATTGTTTAGGCAAAATATAAGAAAGAGAAAATGAAGTATATGAATGTCTTTGAGGGTAGTTGGAAAGTGGAGCCATTGTATATAGATCAAGAACGTTTATGCAAGACAAAGTCTGAGATTAGTGAAAAAAAGTACCAAAAATGTAGCAGCGGAAAAGGAAGGATTGGATCAAAGGTGACAATGGATCAGATTTTCCAACCTTCTTCTCATCTTAATGTGCCACCACTTTCTTGGCTCATCCGTGGGATCACCATCAAAACTACCAAGGATCTTCTTAAAGATCTTAGAGAATATGTTAGCACCATGCACAAAATTCAAGACCCTGTGTGAACAATTTATATTGTGGTGGTAGTATCGAACCACTTGACGATATATTGTTATACAAATCGTTTAAAAATTAAAGAAGAATTTTGATAAATACACTAAATTATGAATGTTTATAAATAAACTAAATATTTATGAATGTTGTTAACTCATTATCTTTATTAGGCATCTGTCGATTTTTGTAGATTTCATATTCTTTTGATTCAGATGAACTATCAACTTAAGACTTAATTTTTATTTAGATCCACTTAACTAAAATCAGTCTGGCTTATTTTATGACCAATTTGAAAACTATAGAACATTTTTTAAGAAATTGAAAAGTACCTAAATATAGTTCATGAATAAGTAAAATTAAGTCGATATTTATAATAACTCAACTTAAACAAATAATTATCAATCAATAAGTACAAAAACGTTATACATTAAAGTTTAACATAAATAACATTTAATCGACATATAATTTTAATAAGTACTATATTTATGTACATAGATTAAATTTAAGGAAAATACCACTCTATATACATAGTATATGCTATAATTAAGAAAATGTCATCTACCCCTAACCTACACACTCTCTCCTAACAATTTTTCATAATGCAGTTTTACCCTTTCTCTTTCATTTCCTCTTTCACTCTCTCTCACTCGCTTCTTTTTTTTCCCCACCTCTTTCGTTAATATGCTAACCACTTCAGATATACAGACTATTGAAATTTATATTTTGGATTTATGGTTTATATATTGGGATTAGAGTTTATATTTTGGGGTTAGGGTCTATAAATTGGATTTAGGGTTTATATTTTGGATTTTAATTTTTTATTTTAGGTTTTGGGTTTATATTTTGGGATTTTTGGTTTATATTTTGGTTTTAGGGTTTATATTATGGGTTTAGGGTTTATATTTTGGGTTTTGAGTTTATATTTTGGGTTCTGTGTTTATATTTTGGAGTTTTGGGTTTATATTTGGGGTTTTGGGTTTATATTTTTGGGTTTTGGATTTATAATTTTTATCAATAGTCCTACTATTCTTGGGTTTATATTTTATTAACCGAAATTGCTGTTAACTATTTAAAAAATATATATCCGTTTTAAATAATTTTTGTCATGTTAGATTCATAATAAAATTTATGTTTTTTTATGTAACTTTTGTGATTATATTTTTTCACATACTTTTATTTGCCCAAAATTAAGAAGGATGGAATTTAGAAAACAAAAAAAATATTTAAGGGAGAGAAAGAAGAAAACGTTGTATGAAAGAGAGACAAAGAAGAGTGGTCAAAGACTAAGAATGATATATTGATGGTATATTAATACCAAAAATCTAATTATGCACCAATATANATATATATATATATATATATATATATATATATATATATATATATATATATATATTGTCCAGTGACACTATGGATTTAGCTATGAAGGAGGCTTCTGAATGGTGTCTTGCGCACATTTTTGGCAAGTTGAACAATACTACTCTTTGCTCTTCAATAAGAGTAGTTCCCACCGAACTTCCTCCCATATTGACTGGTGCAACAATTTGTTATGTTGATGGTTCATGGAAATTGGAAAATACTACTAGTTGTCTCGGTTGGATCTTAAAAGATGGGGATAGATCTACAGATATTCTTAGTCTCTCTGGTATGTGACGAGGAATCTCGGCTCTTTATACGGAACTTCTGAGCCTCCTATGGAAGATGTCATGTCTTGTTGAGAAGGAGCGTCAATGCTCCTTTTTTGTCATTGACTCCAAAGAACTGGAGGGAAGGATTCAAGAACCGTCCGCCCGGCCAGCATTTGCCTCAGAGTTATCGGCATTTGATAGTCTTCTTAGCTTCTTCATATGTTTCAAGCTGATCCATCAATCAAGAACAATGAAAACAGACACAAATTGGCTAGCTAAATCAGCGAGGAAATGAAAGAGGATATTCTCTTATGTCGATAAAGTTTATCCATCTTGGTTCACAAAACATACGGCTTTTGTTGTAATGATTTTATTATTTTTAGTGACAAAAAATCAATTAATTCTAACTTTAATTTAGTTATTTTACATAATTGAAAAAAACAAATGAAATGAAAGAGAGATGCAGACAAAATAAAGTCAATGATGTATACATATGTAGTTATGTGCACAATTGTACCTTTATTTAATGCGTACGTACTTTAAGTTTCTAAGTGACTCATGGACTTTAGTGTAACAGTTTTTTTTTTTTTCCGAATATTTATATTTGTAAAAATTTTTCTATTAAAAACTTATAATAGTCCAGATATACACCAAAACCATTCAGTCCAAAAATCTCAAACAGAACAAACAACAAGCCCAAAACTCTTAAATCGGTTTGGGTTACTAAGGCCCAATAAACTTGGCCCAGAATACTGAAACCCTAGAATCCTTAGCAACTTTAGAAAACCTAAAGCCGCCGTCACCGCCGTTAGACTGCGGAACCACCGGAACAGGACCTCCGGTGGCCCGGCGACGACACCGAAAGAGCGATGACACAGGANCCCCCCCCCCCCCACAAGACCCAAGAAAAAACGCAAAAGAGGAAGAGGAGACAAGTCTGTTGAAGCGCTTCATCGGAGTTCGGCTCGCCGGAGTAGGTTTCTGGTGAGCTGAGGACGGTTCCTGTCGCCGCCAGAGAAGAAGAATCAAGACAACAAGTGGCCTCCGTCCTCACGGGACCACCGGAAAATCTAGAAACTCTTGCTCTTCCGGTTACAGAATCCAACTCACCTCGAGGATCTGACGCCCTTACCCACGATGTCCTCCATGCTGTGCACCTGCATGCAGATCCGGCCGGCTAAGCTTCACCGCACAGCTGCTTCTCTCCGGCGGTGGGTCTTAAGTGAAGAAAGAGAGATGGAGTTGCTGGAAGCTTGGATCAGTTTTGGGCGACTGGAGATGCAAGACCCACCGGCGCTGGGATCACCGATGGGCTCGGAGTGACGGTGCGCTGGCGTTGGGCTCAGAAGAAGACCGCAGTGGTCTCCGTACTCCGCCGCTCCCGCTTTACTTCTAGATCTCGGTGAAGAGAAATAGGGAGAGAGAAGAGAGAGAAACAGAGAGAGAGAGAAAAGTTTTTTGTTTTTGTTTTTTTTTTTTCCGAATATTTAAACCACAAGGTACGATAATCAATTTTTATAATATTGTAGGCAGTTATTACACTATTGTAAGTAACTTTACACTATAGATACGAAGATGGGATACTGAATGAGGTGGTATTAATTGTCTATGTGAATGATATTATACTAAATCCACTTCTCAAGTTGAATAGTTACATGTCTTCTTGAAATCAGAGATATCGATGTATTGAGAAAAGGTTGTTTATTGTATTGATACTCATGTTGGTTATATATGACATATTATTATCTAAGTTTAAGGAATAATATCAACCCAAAATATATCTATACAATATCTTTCATATATATCCTAATACCCCCTCCCTCAAGTTGGTGGTCCGAAATTTCGAACACCGAACTTGGACAATAAATGATCAAATGAAGGCTTAGGTAAAGCTTTAGTCAAAATATCAGCAACTTGTTCCTTTGTAGAAATATGCTCGGTCTTAACCAATCCATCTTGAGCAGCATCACGAACCTGATGACAATTGGATTCAATATGTTTTGTGCGCTCATGAAAAACAGGATTAGCAGCAATGTGAATAGCAGCCTAACTATCACAATGAAGAGGAATAAGGCCATCGAGTTCAAAACCAAAATCTTTAAGTAAACCGCGAATCCACTTGAGTTCATGAAGTGTGTATGCCATAGCCCGATATTCAGCTTCAACTGATGAACTAGAGACTATCTGTTGTTTCTTAGTCTTCCAAGATATCGGTGAAGAGCCTAAGAACACAACATAAGCATTGAGAGAGCGATGCGTGATAGGACACGCAGCCCAATCCGAGTCACAAAAGGCAGTCAGACGAAGATCATTGTCAGAACATAAGAGAATACCTTGATCGGGACAGCCCTTTAGATAACGTATAACCCGAAGAGCGGCGTCAAGATGAGGCTGAAGAGGAGACTTCATGAACTGAGAGAGTATGTGAACGGTATAACTCAGCTCGGGCCGCGTGATAATGAGATATATCAAACGTCAAACCAAGCGACGATATCGTTCAGGATCAATCACGGGTTCACCCGTTGCTATAGCAAGCTTATGGTTAAGCTCAATAGGAATCGTAGCAGGCTTGGACCCAAGCAATCCAACTTCAGCAATTATGTCCAAGACATACTTTCGTTGAGAAAGTCTAATACCCGAGGACCCACGAGCCACCTCAATGTCGAGAAAGAACTTTAAAGAACCAAGGTCCTTCATGTGAAACAATCGAGCCATGTATGCTTTAAAATGTGTTATCTCTGCTTCGTTATCACTTGCCACAATAAAATCATCAATGTACACTAATACGTGAAGATTAAGAGTGTTTGTGACAAAAGAAAACAGAGAGTAGTCTTGATAACTCTGTTTGAAACCGAAACTACGAAGAGCAGATGCAAGTTTATCAAACCAGCACCGTGGAGCTTGGCGAAGACTGTATAACGACTTCCGAAGGCGACAAACTTTAGAGGATCCGTAGAGATAAACCCGGTAGGCAATATCATATAGACTTCTTTATTTAAATCCCCTTGAAGAAAAGCATTATGCACATCTAGTTGATGCACAATCCAATCCTTCGCGGAAGCAACACCAAGAAGATAACGAACTGTTGTCATCTTAACAATCAGAGCAAACGTCTCTTTAAAATCGGAACCCGCGACTTGACGATTTCCAAGGGCAACAAGATGAGCCTTGTATCGTTGAAGAGAGACATCCAACTTATACTTCAGTTTATAAACACATTTACTTCCAATAGATTTGTTTCTAGGAGGAAGAGTAGCTATATCCCATGTGTGATTGCGTTCAAGAGCTTGAATATTGAGCTGCATAGCGGCACGCCAATCAGCATTGGAGACTGCTTCCTTGTAACTTCAAGGCTCGATGCCGTGTGTAACAGCAACCAAGAAGCTAGAATGTGCAGTAGAATAATGTGCATCAGACAAATAATCGGTTATAGGATAATCAGACTTACAAAGATTTGGTATAGAGGACGATGATGAAGAGCAAGGAGTAGAAATGTGAAAGGGTATCGATGCTTTAGCAGTGTAATGAACAAAGTCTTTGAGAAAGACAGAGGGATGACAAATTCTTTGACTACGGCCCAAGACAGTAGGTAAACCAGGTGACGGAGCATCAGGTTTGATGGTGGTCATGATTGGTTCACGAGAAGGTGAATGAGGTAATGTATCCAAAGCAGATTCAGACACACGTGGAGCTGGAATCGTAGGTGACTCAGAGGCAGAAGGGACTGTAGCAGCTGTAGGTAACGTCAAAGTAGAGTTAGAAAGTGAACCAAAGCCTAGGAGAAACCATTCGGATTCATCCACGAATTGAGAAGCATGAGGTAGTTCATTAGCGACAGAAGAAGATGAGTAAGGGAAGACTGATTCTTGAAAGACCACATCACGACTTACAAAAAATTGTGTTGAATCCAAGTCGTAAAGACGCCAGCCCTTCTTTCCATAAGGATAACCAACAAATATACATCACCGAGACCGAGAGGCAAACTTCTCCTTATCCCAAGGTGAATGGTGCGCATAGCACAAGCAACCAAACGTTCGTAACAGCTTGTATGAAGGATATTACCATATAAGATCTCATAAGGAGATCGTCCCTTAAGTAGAGTAGTAGGAGTGTGATTTATCAAATGAGTAGCTACTAAAATGCTTTCACCCCAAAATGTAGTAGGAAGGTGACTCTGAAGCAAACATGCACGAGCAACATTGAGTATGTGACGGTATTTTCGTTCCACCCATCCATTTTGTTGTGGTGTTCCCACGCAAGACGTCTGATGAACGATACCAGTGTTGCGAAAATAAGAAGCAAGGACCATAAACTTTGTTCCATTGTCGGAGCGTATTGTTTTAACATGTTTACCAAACTGGCGATAAGCCATCGCAATGAAGGCTTTCAGAAGACGAGATACTTCTGATTTTTCGGACATAAGAAACGTCCAAACCGAACGAGAATAGTCATTAACAATGGTGAGAAAGTAAACGGATCCGCAAGTTGCAGGCTTACGATAGGGACCCCAAACATCACGATGTATCAAAGAAAAACATTCCGTTTTTTTATTCAAACTGATGGGAAAACAACTTCGAATTTGCTTAGAATGAAAACAAATATCACAATTTTTTAATTTCATCTAAGGCTAAAGAATCTCTATCAAACTCAGGCAAAGAAGATAAAACACTAGTAGACACATGTCCCAAACGACGATGCCAGAAAACACTGGAATTAGAAGACAAAACACCAGCAGCACTATTCGAACTAGCTGCCAAAACACCAGTAAAATAGTAGACCCCCTCACGTTCTTCACCCGCTCCAATCAAAGTCCTCATAAACCGGTCCTGTAAAAAGCACAAAGTATCGGTAAATATAGCAATGCAACCAGTGTACTTTAAGAGCTTAGAGAAGGAGATCAAGGTGCAGCTAAAATTAGGAACAAACAACACATAGGGAAGAGAACATTTTTTTGTTAATAACAGATTTCCTCGATGAGTGGCACGAGAAGAACTCCCATCAGGAAACGTCATCAGAGATGGTGGAATTGCGACAACATCGGTTAACAACTGTGAATTCCCTGTCATATGATGGGATGCACCCGTGTCAATTATAACATCAGTAGAAACCGGTATACCAGACAAACGTTCAGGAGGGGCTGCATTAGAGGATGACTGTCGAGCTTGAAGAAGAGCTATGAGTTGGGAGATTTGATCAACTCCAGGTGTAGGAACAGGTTCGGGAAGATAAGCTGGTTCAGAGATTGTATGATTAGCGCGTCCTCTGCCTTGATTGTTTGATGAACCACGACGACGACAAGATGTGGACGAACCGCGACCACGACCTGAACTGTTTCCATCTCGATTCTGCTCATACCACCAATCCGGGTAACCGTGAAGGATGAAACACTCACTTGTCTCATGTCCTTTCTTTGCACAATGAGTGCAAACAAGATCAGAACGATCTCGAGTCTGAGCCGCGGCTGCCTGAATCACCGAAGGAGCTTGGACATTGAATCCTAAAGTTTCCGGTTTCACAACATCTCTATCATGAGATGCATTCAGGTTCCATTCTTCTCGCACAATGCGAGAGTAAACTTGATTCAGATCCGGCAATGGATCTATGTCGGTAATTGTTGATCGAATAGAGCGAAAGCGCTCATTAAGTCCGAAAGAAATTGGTGTATACGTTCATCATCCTTCTCTTAATGATCTCTGCTGCTGCAGCACAAACGCATTTACGAACCATTGAATAATTTTGTAACTCTTCCCAGAGTTTACTAAGACGTCCAAAGTAAGAAAGGACAGGTTGTCCACTCTGTTTACAAATAGAGATTTCATCACGAAGTAGATGCTTCTTCACATTATTTCCCACAGAAAATCTTCTTTAAATACTTTCCCAAATATCAAACGCACATGGTATATGAGACACAATTGATCGTATGGTTGGTTCGATGGATGTACGAATCCAACCTACAATCATAGAATTGGTTGTAAGCCAAAGACCGAGGTCCGGTTCTGTTGCCGGTTTAGGGATGGTGCCATCGATAAAACTGAGCTTCTGTTTGGCTTGAAGGGAGTTCCGAATTTCAACAGACCACTCTACATAATTATCCTCCTTCAAAACGACAGAAGAAATAAGGGAACCTGGATTGTCGGAGGAGCTTAGATGATACGGTGACGGAGACTGTGTAGATCACGTCGTTGTAGAGGAGTCTTGTGTCTCACACATGAGTTAAGATCGATGAAAAAAATATATTTTAGGTTAAGAAAATTCTCTGCTCTGATACCATGAAATCAGAGATATCGATGTATTGGGAAAATGTTGTTTATTGTATTGATACTCATGTTGGTTATATACAACATATTGTTACCTAAGTCTAAGGAATAATATCAACCCAAAATATATCTATACAATATCTTTCATATATATCTTAATACTTCTTTTGTTGAACTTGTTAGATTGTCAAATAAATCAACATATATCACCGGCTCATGTGGCTTCGGTCCAAAAAAGCATATATATATATATATAATACTTGAAGTTCTAGCTCACATATCTCGCTTGTACATCAAGAACTCACAAGTATTTATAAGTTAAAGAAGAAAGAATTTCTCTAAACGTCAAGTCAAAAGTTTTCTTTCTTCATGTAGGTCTTGCTTGTACATCAAGAAGTCACGAAAATGGAACTGCCCCCTTCATTAATTATTTCCCCGTACGTAAAACATAACGTAAATCATTCTCTCAAGATTCAAAACATTGTATCCAAGATTCCCAAAACCATAAAATATACTCTTATTTTGCAACAGTAAACATCATTTGTGGTACTAAAAATATCAGAGAGAAATGGGTTTATTTACTGGATTTGGTGGGTGGATAAATCAGAACATTCAACAGCATCTTATGGTCAGTTTTATTTCCAGCAATTAAAGATTTTGAGAAAGTCAAATCAATACAAAAATACCACGAATTGTAATGTGATTCTCTTTGTTGTTGTAGCTGGAGTCCAAGGGACGTGAGAATGATAAATCAGAGTCAAGAAAAGATACTAAAATTCAGAAACCATGGTATTGGGATCCTAATGAGGACCCTAAGAAGGTACTCCTATACGAGGATATGAATATTTGGTGATTTTTATTTTTTGGTTGTTAAATTTTGTTATAGATTCTAGTTTTACAAAAATTTAAATAATAGTTTTTGGTTTTTATTAATATTTATTTTTGTCCTTTAACTTATCATATGCTTATTATTTTTAATGTTAAAATAGATATACAAATCATTAACTAAGAAAACATTATATAGTTATTTACTAAAAAATATATACAAATCATTAAATGGAACAATGTATATAAGATCACAAATGTTTCTTGGTTTTTAATTTTTGGATTTTGATTTTGCTGTAGATTATAGATTTTACAAAAACTTGAATGGTAGATTTTAGTTTTTATCGTTATTTATTTTTGGGTGTTTTTATTTAGTTTATCTTTATACTTTTTATTGATAGAATTGTCACAATAGATATACATTTTTGGTATGGATAGGTATACAATTTATTAATAAAATATTATAACTTAGAAGTATACAATTTATTAATAAAATATTATAACTTAGAAAAATAAATTTTATTAAAAATATATAAATAAATTTTTGTATTAAGTTATAATTTAGATTGATTATTTTTTTATATATTAACTTGCAAATTGTGTAATGTTTTAATATATGATTATAAAATATAGTTGATGATATTATTTTTGTTGTAGAAATCTAATTAATATGAAAATGTTAATAATATTATTTGTTATGATTTTTAAGACTTCTCATATATCATTTATAATTTTATTCTATTTAAATGTGAATTCAAACCGTTATAGATTTTTTTGTTATCTAACAAATCATATTTTAACAAGTTGTATTAAATGGTGTAAAATTGTGTAAAAAAAAAGTCTTTGAAAAAAAAATATATATTACGTAAGATAAGTTGTAAGAAACATAAAAAAATGGATTTTGTTTGAAAACTTGTAACAACTTCCAAAAACTAGTTTTTCTAAAAAAAATAAGGAATCACTTTAAGTAAAATCTTGAATGGCTAACTATTAAATATAAGGTCAGTGGATCCCTCTTAGTTATAAACAAAATCATGTTTGAACTATCAATATTTAATAGTATATTATATTATATTAAGAGATATCTAAAATGAGTATCGTTCCCATTACGGAAAATTTATAATCCCTTGAAGAGAACGTAGACTCACGCATAGATGAAGGTCCTAAAGCTAGTGTAAGATAATTAGTTACGATAACGAAAGGTAAACCGTTGAGAAAGAGACAATACCCAAACATCTTGATAAGTCGGTTGACAACCAAAACGGGAGCCGAAAATAGAAACCGGATTTCAAGAAGGGGATCTCCTAAACCCTAATAAACTAACATTGTTGACAATATGAAAATATAAAAGTCAGGAAAAGATAAGACACAAAAAGCCCATTATTTTGAATTGGCCTAACTCTAGCCCGTCAATAAAGACGCATGGAGGATCCGAGACCAACTCCGATAAATGCACTGCTGTAAGATGCCGCACCATAGCTCCAGCAAGAACAGACCGCTAGTCTCCCAGATCGACGCATGTAACTAGGATCGCTACTTCTCAGCCAAAGCCAACCGTGAGAGCTCCATTGGAGCCACATGCATCGGTGATGATGACTGCAACATGAGAAATAGAACCTGAAATAAAAAATTGAAATGCATGCAAGTGCCGTGTGACCTTGAGCCAAGCTGCATGAAGTAGTCAAGGCCGGTGAAGGGGAGGCGACACGACCAACAAACATGCAAAGGGGTCGAGCAACAGAGAGATCTTGGGACGTGGGGACTCGTACAAACCGAAAATTGAAAAAATGAGAGAAAATATGTTCAGTATCCGCCGTGCAGCACCGACAAAGGAACCAGACATTGCTGGCGAAAAGAGGCATATAATAGAAGACAAATAGCCGAAAAAAGAGATTAATATTTTGACCCCATTAAAATTATTATTTTCATTTAGTTTGTGTTATATTATAATGGTTTTTTTCCATTAAATCTAATTAGAGGAAAGTATTAATAAATTAAACAATAAGTAATTTTGTGTCAACAAAGGTATACTAATCTAAAAAACCTTGTAGGACAGGGTGATGGTTGAAACCAATCATTTAGCTTATAGGTTTTGAAATTAATTTAAATTTGCATGTTGCGACTATTACTGTTAAAATATGTTTTTCACGAATGAAGGTTGTGAAGACCGTACTACGCAATCATATTGATGATCAATTTCTTAGTTATTGTCTTAGTTACTGTTCGTTTTTGGTTCTTTTGAATATTATTTCAATTCACGCGGGATCAGCTTTTGTTTAAATACTACGTTGACACATGTCATGATCTTAATTAACAATGACACATGTCACAATCTTAATAATTATAATTTTGCTTACGTGTCGCACTCACGTTAAACGCGTTCCGGTTTATATAATAAGATTTAACTTGGATAATGACTAAAAAATAGAAGAATATTTTATTTAAACTAAACTTATTAATATATTTATTACATAGGTTTTACGATAAATTTAATTATACAAATTATTAATTTTATAATCAAAAAATTTGTTTACCCCGCATATTATGTGGAGCATTTATCTAGTATATATATATATATATATATATATATATATAAAATACTGTATCGGTTAATTACATAAATTAAATAAGGCTACAATTATTGTATGTTGCTGTAGGCCAGGCATGATGCTGATGTTGGATCTTTGCCATTGCTTGCCGTAGATCCTAAATATTTTGACGCAAAGGAGATGGGGAGACAAGTAGGAGTTTGGGATGTTCAAAATAAAAAGCATCCATGGCATGATGCTCCTGCTAAGATAAAGGTAGTAGTAATTGTATTACGAAAAAGAGGAATTGCTAAATTTTAAGAAGACAAAAATCTCTTAAGAGTTTTTTACACTTTGAATATATGAAGGTGAAAACAGAAAAGGGTCTTTGCAAGTTGAAAACAGAATATACATTGGCATTGTATCCTACAGGGGCCGAAGAGATGTTGACTAATCCAAGAAACATTCCAATCTTCCATAGATTCGACAATAACCAAACACGTCTGGTTTGGTTTTTTTCCCCATCTATTAATTGTTGTAAGATTCAGATTTAGTGTTATTTATATTTTTGTATGAAGGACAACAAATCAACAAAAGTTTTGAAGAAGGATGGACCGAGACAAATTACCGAAGTGGAAAAAACTTTGAGATTGGACATCTTTGGATGCAATGTAGCTATCCCAATACATTTAATCATCGATGAAAATCATCAAACTCTTACTGTAAGAAGTTTCTCTCTTATCCTCATAAGAACCAATTGTTTGTTTGGCTCAGTTTTGGGTTTGAATAATTACTTTTTTAGGCAAAATATAAAAAAGAGAAAATGAAGTACATGAAAGTGTTTGAGGGTAGATGGAAAGTAGAGCCATTGTATGTGGATCAAGAACGTCTTTGCAAGTCTAGATCTCAAGTAAGTGAAAAAGAGTACAGAAATTGTAGTAACGGAAAAGGAAGGATTGGATCGAAGGTGACAATGGAACACATCTTTCAACCTTCTTCTATTTTTAATGTGCCACCAACTTCTTGGATAATCCGTGAGATCGCCATCAAAACTACCAAAGATCTGCTGGAAGATCTTAGAAAATATGTTGTGATGTTGCGCGATATTTAAACGCGGTGTGAAACCGGTTTTATATTGGGGTGGTAATATCAAACCATTTGATAATATTTGTTACAGAAGTCGCCTCATTATATGGGGGATACGAAACTTCACTAAGTGAAAAAAAAGATTAAGTTATTTTCGCCAAACGCTTTTATTCAAGTGGTATATGTATTCTTAGTGCGGTTCTTTTAGCATCTTGGTTCAATATTATACGGTGGAAGTAATACATGTTTTTTTATTAAGATGTAAATATCATTAAAATGAAAAAGATTTACAAAAGATTTGTAAGATCAGCTATTAATCGTCCCTATGTGCCTTCTACCAAGTTTCTTCTACCATATGTCTTTATCTCTCGGCATTGGTATTGGATATAGTCACGGGGATCTCAGACCGAATATCATGGAGTGCGAGTTCGAATGGCAAATTTTCAGTTAAGTCTGTATAAAAGTTGAATCTTATTATTATCAAAATACATGTACAACATATACATATATATATATATATAGACTGCTAGAATACACTACTAGGGTTTTACATAATAAGAGATATGATTACCATATATTCATGATCTTATTTTCTTAATATACCCCTACAACATGTAGTAGATTTGTCGACGCCAATCTTGAGACATGTTCGGTGATGCTGTTGATGAGTTAGTGGCTTTGTCAAAGAATCAGCTAGTTGATCATGAGTTGAGACATGTGAAACATGTAAGTTGTGTGAACGTATCTTGTTCCGAACAAAGTGATAGTCAAGAACTATATGTTTCATTCTAGAATGAAACACCAGATTGACACAAAGATAGGTTGCACCAATATTATCACATTATTTGTAGGCGGTTGGGCTATATAATTCCAAGTTCACAGAGTAGTGACTGAATCCAACTAACCTTTGAAGCTGTATTAGCAATGGTGCGGTACTCTGCTTTCGTAGATGATCGTGCAACTCCACGTTGTTTCCGTTAAGACCAATAGACAGGATTAGAACCAAGATAAACGATGTAGGTATCTGTTGAAACATAATCATCATTGTCTCCAGCCCAATCTGCATCGGAGAATGCTTGAAAATTCATTGGGGTCTGATGCCGAAGATAAATGCCATGGCTGAATGTCCCTGATAAGTATCGAAGAACCTGTTTTACGGCTTTCCAGTGAATGTCGGTTGTTTTATGCATATATTGAGATAGATGGTTGACAACAAAACTAATATTTGGACGAGTGATCGCCAAATATTGTAAGCTTCCACAACCATTCTATATTGACGCCCATCTTGTAAAACTATGCCATTGTGAGTAGTGAGTTTAGGTGTCGTCTGAAGTGGTGTTCCAACAGGTTTGGAAGTGATCATATTTTTCTTTTGTAACAAACTTGAGACATATTTTTGTTGCATCAAATGAAGTCCATGAGGAGTCCTCTGGACCTCAATTCCCAGAAAATAATGTAAGTCAATGATAAGTGAGATTTTGTACCAATCCCCTTACTAATCGTTTGTAGAATAGAAGAGTTTAATCTAATCCACAAGAACTAAAGTTACAACACTAAAGATATGAGAACCAAAATAATCTAAAGCCAATGAGTTTTAAAAGTATTAAATGTAAATTACAAAATGCAACGAAACAAGAAACAAGGAAGAAAATAAGATAAAAGAATTGGACCATAGATCTTACTATCAAGAGATGTGATTAACAATCAACCAACAATAAAATAATTAATCAATGTTGACCCTTGGTCTAAGATTTCCAAATAAAGACTAATTCACTCTCGTGACACTAATCCCTTTCCTAATCATGCAACTAAAACAATCTCTTGGATAATTACACAATCAAGAAACATTGAGATCTAATCCATGATAAACCACTAAACAAACTAACACAATCTCTTGGTTATGCCTAATTTAGCATTCAAAAGTTGGTTCAAGAATTTTATCGAACACCTTTTGGGCACAAATCATCATACACTACAAGAAATATGACTATTGATAGCATCCCATGATAGCGTTTTTTGTGTAACAACTATTGTAAATGGACACGGGTTTTATCCATAGCTTTTCATTTTTTTGGATGCTATTGTTACATTCCCGGGAAAACGAAAATACGTAGGCGCGTAAATTTGTAAGTTTCATCACTTACTATTGCAGATAATACAAAATAAACGCTATGGTACTTACAA
>OVBE01006762.1:0-19362 GCA_900406425.1 Iberis pinnata | reverse complement strand
CTTCTCGCATAGTTTTTTACACAACATAGAATATGTTAAATCATCCATCATTATCGAGTAAAGATACGGTTCTTTTTTATTCCAGAGTAACTTGTCTTCGTCCCAATTTCATATACCTCCCGAAACTTATAAGTGGAATGACGAAATTGGTTGATTAAAAAAATAATAATTTTAAATTTTCAACTCTTTTTCTCTCTTGAAAAAATGAAAAAAAACCGTAAAAGAGATTTGTCTCTGCAGGATGGCAATATCGGTGAAATGGTCTCGCTCCGACGATTAGTAGGTTTAATCCGCCGGAGATGAGGAGGCGAAGAGGAATCCTTAGTTATGCGAGGGAGAATGACTGAAGAGCAGAGGTATCATTCAAATCCATCAAAGAATGAGGAACTCGAATTGATTTGGAGATTCCAAACTCTACAACTCGTTTTGGATAGAGCAAAAGGTATGCATGTCTTAATAAATCCTAGAAGTCGTGTTTGGTAGATAACTAGATTAGCTCATCGGGCTAAAATGACACTTTGGTTGATTTGTAGATTTGGTTGACTTTGTAAGCTTTGCTCCATGTTTTGGTTGATTTGGTAGTTTGTTGGAGAATTGAATTTTGTTACTTATGTGTGGGTTCTTGTATGATCTGAAATTTCTCTTTGTGATAATTTTGTATGTACTATCAATTTCTCTAAAATATGACAGCATTGGCATACTGTCCATCTTGTCATCTTTAATCTCTATTTTATCAGTGAAACCAACCCATCGGAATTCTAGACGCAGTGGATTTCTTGGGGGTTGCTCTAACATTATGTCTTACCTTCTGTCATTTTCTGCTTTTTATTTTCAAGTTTCTGTCTTTATTTATTTTAGCTTTGAAAAGTGCAGGCAGGGAGCAGAACCCTTGATCTGGAGCTTACTACACTATCAAGTGCCATTCATGTGGAACTTACTCCAAGTGATGCAGGCTTTCACGACAGATATATTACTCCAAGGGATTATTGATTCTGATTCATATTTTATGGTTCATAATAGTTATCTTTTTCTTGTCTCCATGGTATATTAGACTTGTCTCCATGGTATATTAGACCATTGCCTCATGTTTCTAGATTAAATGCTTCATTTCCAAAACCGGATGTTTTAACTATAAATTTTAATGGCTGATGGTTTTATGTTCTTGGTTATTAACTCATCTCTCGTCTCTTGTATTGTTTCTAGGTTAAGTTATAAATCCATGACATGCATAGTAGTTCAACTTCTTTCACATATTGATGTTAGATAATGTCTGATGTCTGCAAATAGTATGTGGTCGTGCTCAAACTAATGACTTTGTGTTTTTTTCTTCTTTTTTGGTTTTGGCAGTGTTGGTACTAAATGAAGTTGACAAGCTCTCGGGCAAAGCACAGCATTCTCTTCGGAGAACAATGTTGTCTCATCATATGTTGTAACAGTTCTTCGAAGGTTACATAAGCCATTAAATCTTTGTAGTCACTGCTCTTTCAAATTTGATCAAGTCACTGACTTTGCTGGTACGCAAGATACTCACTCTTGAACATATGTTTTAGTTTTAGCTACATAGTCTTTTTTAACTCTCTCTATACAGATAGGCTTATTATCCTTCAAGATTTTGTTTTCATTTCATATAAAATTAACTTTGTATGTCGAGGAACCACAAACTTCATTATAATTGTTGTATTGTCACTTGTTCTTAAAGCTACTTGGCATTTTCATCAGGTAACTTCCTCTTCTTTCTCCTTTGATTCTTTTCCTTTCAGAGTTTTTCCACAATGTTTTGTTTTGATGTATTGAGTTTCTTCTCATAGATAGTCTTGGCTTTGCTAGTTGTGGACTTACAAGATAATATGTTGGGATGATTATTGAGTTATGTGAAAGTGAGAAAACAGGAAGCTGATTGGAAACAGAAGACTGGAGCAAATCAGTGAGCTGATGTGAACAAGAGTCTAAATGCCGAGGATCAAGTCAAGCAATGTTACTGGAGAACAACATGCGAATAAAGAGGAAGATCTGAATCATGGATAAGATATGAAGATATTATCAAAGGAGGAATCTAACAAGAAGATATTGCAGTTGAGAAGATCTTATTAAGATATTAACGTTAGGATAAGAATTGTTGTAAACGAATTAGGGTTTGGGGTAGTTAATATATAAAGGGTCTAAAATGCTTAGTGGAGACTAACACTTTAGAACTTTTACTTAGCTTAGTTAAGAACGGCAACCAAATCAGTACGCTGTTTGTGTGGTGAGTGTTCTAGACTTTGAGTGGGCAAGTTTATCAAAACGGGTAGCCTTAGGAAAAATATGTTTCTTTTATTAAACAATTAAGGTGACAATCAAGGAGTGTCTTGGATTGTGTAAAACCTGTTTTGTTAAACTTTTGTAGAAAGATTAAACAAACACAATTTAATAAAGAGTGATTTTTGTGATAAAACAGATTGTTGTTTGAATTACTATTCTCTATACTCTAACAATTGGTATTAGAGCTTATCACCAACTAAAAGGAATTTGTGTGTCCTATAACAGCTGAGATCTTGAGGCAAGTATGGAGAACAATTAACAATTTGTAATGATGAACAAACCGCTGATGTTGGATTTTGATAATTATGGATACCGGAAGGTGCAAATGACTCAGGTTATTCAAAGCATTGACATGGATGCCTGGATAGTTGTAGTGGATGGCTGGGATCCACCAAAAGGTTCAAATGAAAAGGGAGAAATGGTTGAAAGGCCGATGAAGGAATGGACAAGTCAAGAAAATAATGCTGCCAAAGCCAATTCTCAGGCTCCGACAAAGATCTTTACATCTCTACCAATCGATAAATTCACCAGAGTACAATGGTGTATAAGAGCAAAAGATGCTTGGGATATTCTCAAGACATCTTATGAAGGTACAAGCAATGTGAAACGTACCAGAATAGATATATTAGCATCTGAATTCGAGACATTAACTATGGGGGAACATGAGAGTGTTAATCAGTTTAGCATGAAGTTAAGTGCAATAGCTCACGAAGCTTTGGTACTGGGAAAAACTTACAAAGACAAGAAACTGGTTAAGAAACTTCTCAGAATTCTGCTAGATAAGTTCCAACCACACATGTCGGCTATTGAAGTATCTCTGGACTCTGATACTATGAAATTTGAGCAAGTTGTAGGTATGATGCAAGCCTATGAGTTGAAAATTAAGAAGAGGGAAAAGGTAGCTGAAAAAGGAATAGCCTTTGTTGCTGAAAAACCGAAGAATCAAGAGACTGATCTTGAAGATCAAGTTGGCCTGATTGTGAGAAAATATTTCAGAAAAATGGAAAGAGGTCAGGAGAAAAATGTCTTTACACCAAATCGAGGTGAGTCTGATCGAGATGGAAAGAAGAATGAAAAACAGTGCTTGGAGTGTGAAGGCTATGGACATTTCAAGGCATATTGTCCAACTCTAAAGAGAAGAAGCACCATTCAATGCTATGAATGTAAAGGTTTTGGTCATACCAGAACTGATTATGTTGGACAAAATAAAGGAAATGAAAAGTCCTTTATAAGCTGGAGTGATAGTGATTCTGATAAGAATGAAGAAGAGGATATCCTGAACAATTTTGCGTCATTGATAGGAATCATACATGATGATGATTCAGAAGAAGAAACATATCTGAGTCTTGAAGAGGAAAACAAGATCTTGGTGGAACAACTGATACTTAAAGGCAATGATGTGAAAAAGCTGACTGAAGCAGTCGAGAAACTAGAGAATCAAGTGAAAGAGCTTCATGAACAAATGAGAGATGAAAAAGTAAAAACCGAAGAAGCTGAAGGAAAACGGCAAGAACAGTTATGAAACGTCAAAATGCTGACAAAAGGGACAAAGGATCTCGACAAGATGTTGTCTATTGGAAAAGTTGGCAAAGGCTATTGGGGTCTAGGCTATAATGGTGGAGATCAGTTTGGAGAAACCAAGTTTGTGAAAGAGGTATACAGACAGCCAGTTTAGAAACAAGAGAGAAATTATTATCAGAAGATTAATCGCTGAAAATGTTGTTTGTATTGTGGAAGAACAGGACATTACAAGTACTACTGTAATAAGTTTCTTATTCGTGTTTCAACACTTATCTGGGAAAAATGCTATTTCAAGGGTCAGAAGAAACACAACATAGTGTGGATAAAGAAAAGTGATCTATATTCTACTTTCAAGAAGGTGGAAAAATTTGAAGCAAGGAAGAAGGAACAAGAAGCTGTGTGTCATGTAGCTTTTTCTGCGGAAGAGACAAAAGAAGAATTCTGGTACTTTGATAATGGATGTTCAAGACACATGACTGGAAGTCAAGGTAATCTAGGAAAATTTCAAGAATTATCAGCTGGGAAGGTTACTTTTGGAGATGGAGCTAAAGGTAAAATCTAGGGCAAAGGAACTACTGGAGGGTTAGAACAACCTGAACTAGCTGAAGTACTTCTAGTTGATGGTCTCAAGCTTAATTTGATAAGTATCAGCCAACTGTGTGATGAAGGACTTGAGGTTGTTTTTTCTAAAAAAATGTGCAAGGATCAGACTAGAGGGGATGAGATGAGGTAACAACTGTCACATGTGGAAATCACGAACAAAGTGCTTGAGCGTAAGACAAGAGTCTGAAGCTCATATCTAGCATCAAAAGTTGGGACACTTGAATATGCAAACTCTCACAAAGCTGATCAATCATGAAGTTGTAAGAGGTGTTCCTAAATTTGAAACACAATAGCACTTTGTGTGTGGACCATGCAATCAAGGTAAACAAATAAGAGCTTATCACAGAATTGTTCCAAATGTTAAAGCCAGAGAAAAACTAGGATTAGTACACATGGATTTAATGGGACCAATCCAATTTGAAAGTCTCACAGGAAAGAAGTACATACTAGTGATTGTGGATGATTTTACTCGATATACTTGGGTTCGGTTTCAAAGGGAGAAAACCGAAACACTTAACAGTTTTAAGATTCCGTCATTACAACCGAAGAATGAGAAGGTTGGAATCAAGGTCATTCGAACAGACTATGAAGGTGAGTTTCAAAATGATCAGTTTGATGATTTCTTTCAGAATTAGGGTATTGTTCATCAGTACTCTGCACCACGAACACCATAGCAGAATGGTGTTGTTGAAAGGAAAAATGGAACATTACAAGAGATGGCTAGAGCAATGCTTCATGGGAATCAAGTGGCCAAGCATTTCTGGGCAGATGCTGTTAATACAACTTGTTACATAATCAACAGAGTGTATGTTCGTAAAGAGACAAACAAGACTCCTTATGAATTGTGGAAAGGGAAGACACCCAGTCTGAGCTACTTTCACATTTTTGGTTGTGTCTGTTACATTCTGAATGATAAAGACCATCTTGGGAAGTTTGACTCACGAAGTGATGAAGGTTTCTTTCTTGGATACTCAGGTACAAGTACAACATATCGGGTGTTTAACAAACGAACAAATACAATTCAAGATACTGTCAATGTTGTGTTCGATGACTATTCTACTTCACGAGTAATAGTTCATCAGATGACTTCGAGTGAAGCCACACATTAAGAGGATGTCACTCAACAGCAAGATAAGTCTTCATCCATTGTACTGATGCTCACAGAAGTGCATAAGAATCATTCCTAAGATGATGTGATTGGTGACATTCATAGTGATCGAGTCACACGAGGAAAACAAATTGATTTCAGACAGCTGATCACTGGACAACCTGTTGAATCTATTATGTTTTCGGCATTTTTCTTGGTGTGAACCTAAAAATCACAAAGAAGCACTTGTGGATGAATTTTGGATTTCAGCTATGCAAGAAGAGTTAAGTCAATTTCAACGAAGTGAAGTCTGGAATTTGGTTCCAAGACCTGATCATGTGAATGTTGTGGGTACTAAGTGGATTTTCAAAAATAAAATTGATGAGACAGGTGCTGTAGTCCGAAACAAAGCACAATTAGTTGCTCAAGGATATTCTCATGAAGGTGTTGACTTTGATGAAAACTTTGCACCAGTTGCTCGGTTAGAATCAATCAGATTTTTGTTCGGAATGGATTGCACTATGCAATTCAAGCTGTATCAAATGGATGTCAAAAGTGCGTTCTTGAATGGATTTCTTCAAGAGGAAGTATATGTTGAACAGCCTAAAGGATTTGAAGATTCACAGCATCTTGATCATGTTTCCAAACTTAAAAAGGCCTTGTATGGTTTGAAGCAAGCACCAAGAGTTTGGTATGAACGGCTAACAATAATTCTGATCAAACAGGGGTATGAAAGAGGAACAGTAGACAAGACACTATTTGTTCAAAAGGACAATGAAGATATGATTATTGTTCAAATCTATGTCGATGACATTGTGTTTGGATCAACAAAGAATCAACTGGTTGAACAATTTGTCAAGAACATGACTCAAGAGTTTGAGATGAGTATGTGTGGAAAGCTTACCTATTTTTTGGGGTTACAAGTGAAGCAATCAGACGAAGGTATCTTTGTCAGCCAAAACACATATGCCAAGAATCTGGTCACAACGTTTGGGCTCCAGGAGTCTAAGGAAGCAAAGAACCTATGGGTACAAATGATAAGTTGTCTAGGGATGAAACTGGTGAAAAAGTCGATGAAAAGGTGTACAGAGGTATGATTGGCAGCCTTTTATATCTAACAGTAAGCAGACCAGAAATCTGTTTTGCAGTAGGCGTTTGCGTAAGGTATCAGGCACAACCCAAGGTGTTTCATCTAGCTGTAAAAAGGATTATCAGGTATGTGAAGGGCATTGTGAATCTTGGCATATATTTCACAAAGGATACAAACAAGAACCTGGTTGGTTACTGTGATGCTGATTGGATTGGTTATCTTGATGATTGGCACAACACTAGTGGAGGGTGTTTCTTTATGGATAACAATCTGATTGCATGGCATAGTCGTAAACATAATAGTGTTTCTTTGTCAACTGCCGAAGCAGAGTATATTGCCTTGGGCAGCTGTTGTACTCAACTCTTATGGATGAAACAAATGGTTGCTAACTATGGTATGTAATCTGATCCCTTACTTGCATTGTGTGATAACAAAAGTGCTATTAATATTGCTAAAAATCCTGTCCGGCATTCTATAACGAAACATATAGATATCAGACATCATTTTATCAGGGAATTGATTGAGGCGAAACTACTTATGGTTGATCATGTTAGCACTGATTTACAACTCGCTGATCTATTTACTAAACCAATGGATTTCAATCGCTTTATTAATCTCAGAAAGGCAATTGGGGTTTGTGAACTCTAGACTGATTCTATCCGTTGTTTTTGATATATGGAATGACTTGCCTGTGATTATTTGTTCTTTAACTTGTCTGTTTAAAGCTTTGTGTATGTGGTTCAGTGTGGAAAACAGCTGCCTGTCATGCCGTCCTGATCTAATATATATCAAGGGGATGCAAACACTCATACCAGGAGGTCAAAGAGCTGAGAAGAGCATATACATTATAAAAAAAATTGTTAGATGTTGAGAACTCAAGTGATACATCTAACTGTACAGATAATATATCTCTTAAATCATGGTTTCAAGTGTTGAGAAGTCAAGTGATACACTTTACCATATGTATGATTCACCGAATGACTCTTCAAAGGAAATTCCATTTGCTTAATGAAGAGTGTTTGCAAACTGAGATTGACATTGTTTCTTGAATAAAGGTATGACAGTGTGAAAGACTAGCCACATAGTGCCTACACGTATCACTGCGAGATCATTCAACCGGTTGATCACACAAGATAGTCTTCCTGATGATATTACCAAACCTTTGTTTTCATGCTTATTCATTTTATTAAAAAAAGGGAAAAAGAGGAGTGTATATCTTGTGCTAACTATGATTTGCTATAAATTGGGTCACGCATGATTGAACCATGTTGTGTCTATGTTTTGATGAGGGTGTATGTTTTCTGATCATATTCATATTGATATTTTTTTTGGACTAAGATTTGATTCAAGTATTTTTATCCTTATCATATATGAGTAATGGATATGTTGAGTTCTTTTCAGGCCCATTTAGCATTTCTCGATGGCTGCATGTGGTCATGTTTGTTTTTCTTTAACTAGAAAATCTGTATCGCGAAAATCAAGGCATCTTAAAGAGGGAGTTCAAGCGTTTGTTGCGATTTATCGTTTCAACTGCCTAATCGTCTTTATATTCTTGTTCCGCTGTTTAGGGTTTCATCACTTGCTCAAAAATCTAATAAAAAAGGATGAGTTTTTCTCCAAATTTCGCAGATTCCTACAGGTTGAGGATCCAAATCACCCTCTTGTGCAGTCACCTTCTCACTCTTCGTCTCGGGCTGCTTCACCTTCTTCGTCTGAATATCATACGCCGACGCCAATGCTGACCGAAGAGTCCCTGCCGGTTAATACATGCAGGAACTGGTCCGATACTGAGGCAATCCCATTTTCGTGCCTCGCTTTAATGATCTTATTGATGATGCTACTGTGCATGTCAACCTTCGACAGGAAGTTGAACAGTCCCTATCCGGTGATGTTCTAATTCCAGATGCTTAAGCAAAAATGGCTGTTGACGGGTCTGAGTCTCACATCCCGCATTCTGATTTCAACTCCGTGTTTGAAGGGGGACCCCAAATGGATGAAGACGATTCTGTTCCCAATTATGGTATGACTGTTGATGATGTGGTGGTCACTGAGGGTGACGATGTAGTGTTTTTGAAAGAGACCCGAAGCACTATTCCTCCTACTGAATCAGCAAGATCTTCTCGGGTCCGAAAGAGGAAACAACCATCTGTTAAATCAGAAGGTGTCTCCATGATGGTCAAGAAGGAGCCTCGGGTCCTGGTGTTTGAGAATCTCAAGTTTCCCTCGTGCATTGCCACGTAGTGGTTCGATCTTGTTTCTTGAAAAGATTGCTTGGCTGAGTACTCTATGACCTTCAAATATGACAGTACGGTGCGTCAACTCATTGCGGATGCTGGACTTTTGTCTACGGTGGAGAGTCTGGGTGAGTTTGACAACGAACTGGTCTAGGAATTTTATGCTAATGTACCGGCATATTACAAGGATGAACCGGTGGTTGTGGTTTCGGTAAGGGGTAATATGTTTGAGGTCTCAACTGCACGTATCAATGTTCTGTTTGGTCTCTCTGAGGTTGATGATATTCAAAGTCGAATTCAGGTGGTTGTTGTGACTCCTAATTGGCTTGTATCATTTCTCAGTGGTGGCTCAGTTCTCAAATGGCCATCCCTGAATCTTGGAGCTTTCACTGATGATCACAAGGAGTTGTATCGTATCCGCTGTTGCAATTGGCTTCCTTCAAAGAATTTTGGGTATATGCACTCTGGTAGGGCTATAGTTATCCATAAGGTTGCACATAAGGTTCCATTTAACGTAGGTAAGATGGTGTTTGACCATATTGTTGGTCATGCCAAGTCTCCGGAATCGAAGTTCTTCCATCCGTTTCCCAGGTTGATCACACGACTGTTGTCTGTTTCTCAGTCTGTCATGTCTCCGCCTCAGGTGCATCAGGATCATGTTTTAGAGACTCTAGCTCCTGTCCCTAAGCAAGGGAGATCCCCGAAACGGTTGAAGCCAAATGAGTCTGTTGCTGAACCATCCTGGTCTCGTGTTCGCTCAAAAGCAAAGGTTACGAAGCAGGCTTCTGGTTTAGGCACAAGATTACGCAAGGTTGTTAAGCTGGCCATACAACATCTTGAGGCAGCCTTAGCTACAAGTAAGTGTTTCTCACTATTGCTTTGTGTATTAGTATTTGTTTTTGACATGATATCATGAAAGCAGGGGGAGAAAATGATCCGGATGAAATTGACTCAGATTAAAGCATGAAGTGGTAGGAGTATGTAGATGTTCAAGGGGAGATCAGTAGTAGACTAGCTGCTTAGTTTCTTTTTTTTGTTTAGCACTAAGAACTGAACTCAAACTCAAGGTTTTTGTTTTGTGTTTTGAACAATGTGGTCTCTATCTGGTAATTTTATATTATCTTGGTTTCAAGTTACTCTCTGTGGTTCTTGGTATA
Organism: Iberis pinnata; assembly: GCA_900406425.1. Lineage (NCBI taxonomy): Eukaryota > Viridiplantae > Streptophyta > Magnoliopsida > Brassicales > Brassicaceae > Iberis > Iberis pinnata. The sequence goes on along the minus strand of OVBE01006762.1, from coordinate 9,369 downwards.
TTGGTACAGTTGAGATGCAGGTGTGGAGTAGGTGCTTAATCATGAAATCAAGTCAAAAAGGGAGAGACTGAAAGTGAAAAAACAAAAAGCTGATTGGAAATAGAAGACTGGAGCAAATCAGTGAGCTGATGTGAACAAGAGTCTAAATGCCGAGGATCAAGTCAAGCAATGTTACTGGAGAACAACATGCGAATAAAGAGGAAGATCTGAATCATGGATAACATGTGAAGATATCATCAAATGAGGAATCTAACAAGAAGATATTTCAGTTGAGAAGATCTCATGAAGATATTATTGTGAGGATAAGAATTTTTGTAAACGAATTAGGGTTTGGGGTAGTTAGTATATAAAGGGTCTAAAGTGCTTAGTGGGGACTAAACTCTTAGAACTTTTACTTGGCTTAGTTAAGAACGACAACCAAACCAGGAAGCTTTTTGTGTGGTGAGTATTCTAGACTTTGATGGGCAAGTTTATCAAAACGGATAGCCTTAGGAAAAGTCTGTTTCGTTTAGTAAATAATTAAGGTGAAAATCAAGGAGTGTCTTGGATCGTGTAAATCCTGTTTGGGTTAAGCTTTTGTAGAAAGATTAAACAAACACAGTTTAATAAAGAGTGGTTTTTCGTGATAAAACAAATTGTTGTTTGAATTACTATTCTCTATACTCTAACATTATGAATAAAAGATCAAGACCATAGAAGGATAATAGTGATATAAAGACAAGTCTTACTATGACAGAAATCAGATTATGCATCAAACCAACTTTGGTTTTCTTAATAAATGAATGTTGTGCACCCAAAATAAAGTTTAAAGCTTCTAGAAGCGTTATTCAAGTCAATATAACCGTTGCAAATGAAGGGGATAAGAGATAGCTCATGTACTTGCATTTGGAAGTGTGTAGCTTCTTCTACAAGCTTTTTTCTCTAACCTTTTGTAAAATCTGCTAGATAATAATAGCTTGTATTCTCTTTATTTTTCTCTTGGCATTGATTTAAATATGTTGTTAGTCAACACTTGAGATACATAGAGAAATATACATATCTTTTATCCTCTCTCTCTCACACTATTTTCGAAGCCCGTATCTCTCCCTCATGTTCTTCATAATGTTTACACTCAGAAGTCACTAAATCTTACATGGTATCAGAGCTGTAAGCTCGTCACCTTTATTTTCCGCATAATCTACTTATTCTACTAACTCTAATAGGTTTAGTTTCTTTATTCTACATCCTTACATTCTGGTTTTTATTTTGGGTTCATTCTGCTCTTCTTTTAGCTTTCTCTCTGGTTTTTAAGCTACAACAATGAAAAATCAAAAGAACTTTGTAGTTCCAGTCATTCTAAAAGGAATGAACTATCTCTTATGGTCAAGAACCATAAAGACTGACCTAGGAGGTAAAGGACTGTGGAAGCATGTTTCTAAGGATGCTCTTGCTGTATCTGTCAAAGAAAATGTCAAAGATGATGCTACAAGTGAAGAAGAAGATAAATGGTTCCAACAAGACCAAATGGTATTAGGAATCATACAAAGCTCTCTTGATGCATATATATTAGAAGCTTACTTCTATTGTGAATATGTCAAGGAGCTTTGGGACACACTCTACGATTTTTATGGGAATTTCTCAAACCTGAGTAGAGTGTATGAAGTTAAAAAGGAAATCAATGATCTAGTTCAAGAAGATTTGGAATTTACAAAGCATTTTGGAAAGTTTAGAGCTTTATGGGCAGAACTGGAAATGCTCAGACCTTTTTTCTTAGACGATGATGTCCTAAATGAAAGGAGGGAACAAGATAAAGTGTTTGGTCTTTTACTCACTCTTAACCCAACCTACAATGACCTGATCAAGCATATCTTAAGAGCTGACAAACTACCATCTCTAGAAGGCGTTTGCTCACAAATTCAAAGGGAGCAAGGTTCTCATGGTCTGTTTGGAGGAAAGAAAGAACTAGTAATGGGAAATAAGAGCTTCTACAAAGGAGATGATAGGAGGAATCTGATTTGTGAGCATTGCAAGAAAGAAGGACACTTGAAGGATAAATGCTGATTTTTACATCCTCATCTCAGACCTAAAGGTTCCAACAATAGTTTTAGGCCAACAAACAACAATGAATAAAATAGTACAAGGGAAAACCTGGCTCAAGACAGAAAAAAGAATAAGGCTGGATCACCTAACCAAGGGGATGGAAATAAATCCCTAGCATTGGTCTGCTACACACCTCAAATCATACTTACTCCCCAAGATGAGTTTGTGAGAAAAAGTGACTTAGATACTCTCCTAAAGGCTCTAAAATAGGCCTCCAAGTATGGTAATGTGATTGGTAATGTGATAGGTGAATTATTGCATGCTAGAACTGATAATAGAAACACTAAGCCTTCGATAGTAGATTCGGGTGCTTCTCACCACATGATTAGCAACTTAGACTTAATAGATAAACTAGAACCCGCTCTAGGAAATTTTGTGATTGCTAATGGTGATAAGTTCCCTATTGGAGGCATTGGTAGTCTTAAATTTTGAAAATGATTCAAAAGCGTTTTACATGCCCACCTTCACATCTAATCTGTTATCGATTAAGAAAATCACAAATGACTTAAATTGCAATGTTATTTTTGGGCGTAGTGAAGTATTTTTTCAGGATATTAAATCTCAAGAGGTGATTGGCATGAGAGAAATCAAGGATGGATTGTATGTTCTAGGAGACAACAAGCTTAATTCTTCCATATCTTCAGTTTTTCATTCTGTTTTGGACAATGTTAGCAATGTTATTTGGTATGCTAGGCTAGGACATCCTCACTTTAGAGCTTTAAAGATTATGTTGCCTAGTATATCTTTTGAAAACAATGATTGTGAGGCTTGTATACTTGGTAAACATTGTAAATAAATGTTTCTCAATTCTACAACCATGTATGAAATCTGTTTTGATTTGATTCATTCTGATGTTTCGACCTCACCATACGAATCTAGAGAACATCATAAATACTTTGTTACTTTTATAGATGAGAAATCAAAATATACTTGGCTAAAATTGCTGCAATCAAAGGATAGGGTCTTAGAAGCATTTATAAACTTAAAAACATATGTCTCTAACCATTTCAATGCAAAAATTTAAAATTTTAGATCAGATAATGGAGGAGAATATACAAGCAATGCTATTAAGAAACACCTTACAAAACATGGAATTTTCCACCAAAAAAGTTGTCCTTACACACCACAACAAAATGAGGTGGTTGAGAGAAAGAATAGGCATCTCATGGAGGTGGCTAGATCTATGATTTTTCATACCAATGTTCCCAAGAGGTTTTGGGGAGATGCTGTAGTTTCAGCATGCTATTTGATCAACCACATTCCAACCAAGATATTACAAGACATATCTCCATTTGAGGTACTAAACAAGATAAAACCATCTATCAATCACTTATGTGTGTTTGGTTGTGTCTGTTTTGTGTTCATTCCAGGAGAACAAAGAAACAAGCTTCAAGCTAAAAGCACTAGAGCTATGTTCATTAGGTATTCAAAAACACAAAAAGGGTACAAATGTTATGAACCGGAAATAAGAAAGGTCCTTATTTCTAGAGAGGTGAAGTTTGTGGAGCATAAGGGATTTCATGATCAAAAGAATTGGGAAGCTTTAAAATACTTATCAAACTCACCTTCGGATAGGGCTACTAACCTAAGGAATATGCTAATATGTCTAGGCTTAAACCAACCATCAATTCCAGCAGAGTCTCTCCACTCATCTACAACTCCTCAAAATACACCACCTCAAACGGATGAAGGAACATCCCATTCTGATCATGAGGGGGACACACAACCTCAAAGTGGACAAGATGAACAAAATATTCATGAAGAAATAAATGAATCAACTGATGATAATTTGGATTCAAAAAGCCATGATCAAGATGGGATAAAAGAGGAAACACAAGAACAACCTGTTTTGAGGAAAAGTACAAGAATTAGAAAGCCAGCATCAATTTGGATCAATACAAGAGTTTATTCAGTTAAGAAAATTTCAGGACAAAGAAATGGACACCAGGAGACAAGGAAATAATGACAGAAGATGTGGTGGGAACTCAAAGTTTAGCTTGTCAACAAGGGAAAGAGAACCACAACAAGTTAGCACAGTCAGGTCGACGAGTACCGATAAAATCGACGACATGACACCTCCTAGTCGTACCAGCGATCGAAGTCCGAAAAACAGGTTCGAAGCCCAAGCATCGGAAGGTTCATTACCGAGGCGACATGTCAACGTTATAATGGGCACTTTATTGTCAAGCAACAATTCATTGAAATCAATAAGAAACTCGGAGTGACGAGTTGTTACTGCTAAAAAAGAACAGACTGATATAGCACCGACCTCACCATCACTAGAGTTCGGAGACCCCAACATAAGGGGGTTAAGTCAACCTCATAATGACTTCCTGTTCATCGAGTTGGTGATGCCCAACACCAAAGTGGCCAGGATCTTGATGGACACATGTAGCTTGGTCGACATCATATTTAAGGACACACTCATTAACATGGTAGTGAACACCGAGCTTATCAAAGAGGGGAGGAAGAATTTGACATGTTTTAGCAGAGAGACCGCTCAGTCAGCTAGAACAATCAAACTACCAGTACAAGCGGGAGGATTAACCGAGTTAGTCAATTTTGTGATAATGGACCAACAATCCACGTTCAATGCAATCCTTGGAACACCTTGGCTATACTCCATGAAAGCTATGGTATCAACTTACCACTCATTCGTCAAGTTTCCAACCAACCGAGGAACCTGGATGATACGAGGAAACCAACGCATAGCCCGGACTTGCTTCCTCACTGGGCACCGGATAAAAACTTTGCATGTGTCGGCGGAATCCCAAGACTCTCATCTAACGTACAACTCGACACCAGAATTGGATAAAATCGAGCAAGTTAGCATCCACGACGAGCATTCGAACCGAACCACCAGAGTCGGAAAGAATCTGACATAAAGGCAAAGTTAATCTCCCTTCTCTAAAGGAATGTAGGCACTTTCATTTGGTCCATTGTAGACATGAAAGGAATCAATCCTATCATTACAACTAACGAGCTCAATGTGGATCCAACCTACAAGCCGGTGAAGAAAAAATGACATAAGTTAGGAATTAAACGTTCCCAAGCGGTTAACGACGAGGTAAAGAAGCTCCTGAATGCAGGTTCAATCGCCAAGGTTAAATATCCGGATTGGTTGGCCAACTCGGTAGTCGTAAAGAAGAAAAACAGCAAATGGTGGGTGTGCGTAGATTTCACCGACCTCAACAAAGCATGCCTGAAGGATAGCTTTCCCTTGCCATATATCGACAGGTTGGTCGAGGAAATAGAGGGAAATGATCTACTATATTTCATGGATGCATTTTCAAGATACTATCAGATCATGATGAATTCAGCAGACCGGCAGAAATCCGCATTTATCACAGACAGGGGTGCATACTGCTATAGGGTCATGCCTTTTAGGTTGAAAAATGATGGAGCTACGTATCAGCGGTTGGTGAATAAAATGTTCGCAGACAAAATTGGTAAAACCATGGAGGTATACATCGACGACATGTTGGTAAAATTGGTCAGTGCAAGGGAGCACATTACACATTTGGCTAAATTTTTCGAAACGCTTAACTTATACGGGATGAAACTCAACCCGGCGAATGCACATTTGGGGTAACATCGAGAGAATTCTTGGGGTACTTGGTGACTCGAAGAGGAATCGAGGAAAATCCAAAACAGAGCAACACCATCCTCGACCTACCACCACCAAAAACCAAGAAGGAAGTACAAAACTTTACCGGCCGAATCGCCACACTTAATAGGTTCATTTCATGTTCAACCGACAAAAGCCTGCCTTTTTACCAAATCCTAAAAGGAAACATAAAATTCGAGTAGAATCAGAAGTGCGGGGAAGCATTCGAAAAGCTGAAACAGTATCTAACAACATCTCTCATCCTCGCTAAACCCAAGGAAGGAAAATTTTCTACTTGTATGTCGCATTATCTGAGGTGGCAGTTAGCAGCGTTCTTGTGCGAGAGGATCAGGGATAACATAAGTCGATATTCTACATAAGAAAATCGATGAATATCGCCGAAGTATAATACCCGACCATTGAGATAGTTTCACTAGCCGTGATATAAGCATCCAAAAAATTAAGACCGCATTTCCGATCACACACCATAGTCATCCTCATCAACCAACCCTTATGGACTATTCTTAACAGTCCAAATTAATCAGCGAGTCGAACTCAGCGAGTACGACGTAGAGTACCAAACCCGGATGAGCTCCAAGTCCCAGGTACTGGCTGATTTCATAGCCGATATACCATCACAGCAAGACGACAACATTCCTCAGCCAGGAACATGAAACATTTATGTAGACGGTTCCTGCAGAAAGGAAGGGTTAGGAGCAGATGTTCAGATAGAATCACCAACAGGAGAAGTTCTCGAACAAGCTTTTCAGCTCCAATTCAATGCATCGAACAGCGAGGCCAAATACGAAGCGCTCCTTGCTGGATTACGTCTTTCCAAGAATCTTGGTGCTTAAAGGGTACGTGCTTTTTGCCAGCTAGTTCAGCGATGAATACACCGTCATGAACGACCGAATCCTCCAGTATCACCAGATAGTGTAGGAAAGATCCGTCAAGTTTGAAACCTTCGAGCTAACCAAAATCCTGAGAGACGAGAATCATCTTGCCAACTCCATGGCTAACATGGCATCAGCGCATGGTAAAGTACTTAGGAGAACCATTGCAATAGAATATATCACCGCCCAAAATATCACCAGTGCGATGATCAGTGCCATCAACGAGTTAGTATCCTTCGAAAGACATGATACATCCCCTGAGCCAGATTGGATAACCGAGATAACAGATTATATTCTCACATGAACATAACCGCACGACAAGTGGAAGGCACAATGCCTCCAAGTGGACAACTCTACAAATAATTGGCATCAGGTCTCTTGCTGCGTCGCATCCACAGAAGGGATGTGAAACATGTCCTAGCTGAACTACACGAAGGTGATGGAGGCAGCCACTTCAGTAGGAGGTACCTGGCGCTAAAGATAAAAAAGCACAGGCACTATTGGCCAACGATGCTTGACGACAGTCAAGAATATGCTAAAAAGTGTGAGAAGTGTCAACAACATGGACCAACAAACCAAACACCTGCCAAGCCACTCAGTGCATCTGGAAATCCTTACATGTTCATGAAATGGGGGATTGATGTCGTAGGGCCTTTCCCGGTCGTAACGAACAAGCACATATACCTATTAGTGATGACAGATTATTTCACAAAATGGGTGGAAGCAGAGTCATACTCAGTGATCAAGGCCAAGCAGGTGCAAACGACTTCCAACACATCAGCAACACAACCCCTGATTTGCGTCAACTCAGTATTACTTTTTTAATAACTAATACTTTACAATCACATAACTCACTACAGGTACATGACTTCGTCTGGAAATACATCATTTGCCAGCACGACATCCCCTACGAGATCTTAACAGATAACCGAACCAATTACTGCGAAAAACACAATCAGGTGTTTCTGTGACAGGTGGACGATGTACTCCGCATGCTGCTAACTAGCCTACAAAAACTTATCACTAAATGAACTTTTAAATATTTTTGTGAGAGGTGGAAGATACGGTTAAACCACTCAACACCTCGATATCCCTAAGGAAACGGACATGCTGAGGCTATTAAAAAATCCATCATCGACTGACTTAAGAAGCGGCTCGAATCCAAGAAGGCACTATGGGTCAACGAGCTAGATGGAGTTCTGTGGTTGTACTGTACCACGCCTAGACAATTGACGAATCAGACCCCCTTCACCTTACGAAGAGCGAACCTGCCTAACAACGAAGAAGCAAATAATGAAATGTCGCTCGACTCACTCAACAATGTGGATGAGATCAGAGACCGTGCTTTCGTACGGATAAGCGCTTACAAACAAGCAACAATGTTCTACTACAACAAGAGCATGAGGCAAAGGTGATTTGATGAAGAATAATTGGTTTGAAGGATAACTTACGAAAACACAGCTGAAGAGAACGCCAGAAAATTGGGAGCTTGGTGGGAAGGACCTTACAGAATAAGAAAAGTCGTGAAACCTGGCGTGTACGAGCTGGAAACAATGAGCGGTACACTGACTCCCAACTCATGGAACGCAACCACGTTGAAGAAATACTACTACTAGGATTATCTTTATTGTGATCTACGATCTAGATTGATTCCTCTATATCAGGATACGTAGACAACCCACTCGGATGCAGCTATTTCACTTAATAAAATTATATTTTGTCATCAGAAATTACGTATGTATCACATCGCTAAAAACAAAAACAAAAATATCCAAGTTACGACTTGCACACATCCCGCCCAACTCGGATGTGTCGACAAGGCCAAAGTTTCGTCTTCTAGGCCTAAAAGACCAACAAAATGCCGAGGTACAACTCTCGTACTTGATGACTCTGAATTTTCACGGATTTTACTTATTAATTAGCATCGATTCTGAGGTCTAAAAGCGTGCATATATCAAATTTATGGTTGATTTCACTAACTTTAGTGTTTTTAGGATTTTTGCATTAGAATTTGCATATGCACGCATTTTGGAGGTTTTTCAGGACTTTCAGGTATTTTTGGGAAGGATTTGAGAAATTTCAGAAAATAAAACATTTGACATTGGAATGGACTCAGCACTCAACTGTGGAATGGGCTGAACTTACCTCGAAGCAGCTGCAGGATCGATCCCAACTCAATGCAAGATCGATCCCAGGCAATCCTGCAGCGAAACGAGATCGATCCCACTCAGCACCTTCGGGATCGATCTCAACTCAATGCAGATCGATCCTGCAACGAACCCAGATCGATCTCAGGCAGCTCTGCAACGAAACAAGATCGATCCCGCAGTCATGTTTCCAACGTTTCTAGTGAAGTCTCAAACAAAGCCAAGGAAGTGCACAAAGACGAAGGAAGACTAAAAGGGAAACTTATGATATCGATCTCAGGTACTCAATGCCAGGATCGATCCCAACCTTTGATGAAGTTTGGACGCAACGAAGTTTTGTTTGATGTTTCTTCTGCTTCTACTCACATGAGTAGTGAGTAGTCATCCAAGTTCATGAGGATGGGGGTAGACAAGGGTTGATGTTCTGGGTTTACTTAGGTATCTAAGTGTTTGGTTGTTAGATCCCTTCTGGACCTTCTCAGCTTAATGCTGACTGCACTCTTATCCGAGAGGGATGGTGGCCTNGTGAATAGATGTGGGAAAAGAGTTAGCTAGGGTAGTAGAGGTTAATGCCTGCTAGGTACTAATCATCTATGACGACAGTTGATTCTATGATTACTTTGCTTGAGATTGGTTGCCAAGA
>OVBE01006761.1:0-19363 GCA_900406425.1 Iberis pinnata | reverse complement strand
CAATTCGGTTCGGTTCGGATCGGTTCGGTTCGGTTTATCCACATTGAACACCCCTAACTTTGAGGAGTGTATAGTATTTTTGGAAAATACCTAATTTTTGTGGTATTTTTGAGAATTCCTATTATCTATTTAAATTTTATGTTTTCAGTATATAATGGTATATATATATATATTTATATACCTTTTAATTATATTTAAAAACTAATTTATTTTCAAAAATATAATAGATATTTTTTGAATAATTTTTTTATATTTATATTTATATAGTTAGATAATGTTTAAATACCCTATTATCTCATAGATATTTGTTCATTGTGATAATGTTAAATGTAATATCTTATATCCGATAAAGTCTTTATTTTTGTTAAAATATTCCATATTAATATATTGCAAGTTGTTTTGTTGTATTTTAGATTAATTATATATTTTCAGCTACAAAGAGTAATAATTACAAATGTGTTTTACATAACGAGATCAACAAGCCCATCATGTTAAAACCCATTTTTGAAGGGCTACGTCAGGGGTGCAGCGTTTTGAGTATAAAACGGATCAGTCAGATCCATGAAAAGATATCCGGTCCGAAGCTAAAAATGTAAAACCAACATATCAGAAATTTTTTCTTACATTGAACTTTTCAAAAATAAAAATAAAAAATGTCTAAAAAATATAAAACTGAATATAAAATTATACTTAAATTTAATTTTTAAAGGAAATAAAATTATATATTTTTTAAAATAATACAATTAAAATATTTAAGTGTTTTTTATTAAAATAACATGATATATATATATAAATATATATATATATATATAAGTATATATAAATATCATAATATATTTAAAATGTATATTTTAATATATTTGATATATATTTTAAAAATATTTAATATATATTTTCGGATCCAAATATCTAGACTTTAAAATTTTAGTATCCGGATGTAGATCTGGGCTCCTCGAATATCCTAATTTTCTAAACGAATTTAGACAAATCTCGGATCGGATCTTGGATCCCGGATAATAATTTCACACATACTTTACGTGATGGCAGAAAAGACAGCTCACCAAATCCATATTTCCAAAAAAAATTGTTTGTCTTTCTTGTGCGATTGTGAAAATAATGATACAATAGAAAACATTTAGATTTTGGCTTTTCCTATTTAAATCAAAGGTTAATTAGAAGAATATACATAACAAAATCAAAACTAAGTAAGTATATATAATTGTGTATAATTAGATTTCTAATAATATTATACAACTTATATGCACCTTTTAACCTCTTCTTTCTTTTCTTCTTTCTATTTCATACAATTTGGTTTTTTTTTTTTTTGTAGAAAATTTTAATTATCACCCAAATCATTTATTACTACTAATTAATACATTGATATTCAAATTTATAAAAAACAAAATGTTATATAAAAACACATTTTTTTCTAAATCTAACATGACNTAAAAACACATTTTTTTCTAAATCTAACATGACTAAAATTATTTAAATTGGATATATATTTAATTCAAAAGTGAATAGTGACCCTAAACCCAAAATACTCTAAACCCTAAATATATACCATAAACCCAAAATATATACCTAAAACCCAAAATATATACCATAACCTCAAATATGTACCCTAAACCCCAAATATGTACCCTAAACCCAAAAATAAATTGAGTAGTCCGTATATCTGAAGTAGTTTGTATATTTTGGAAAGGGGTGGAAAAAAGTTTTATTTGTATATATTATATACTCTAAACCCCAAATATATACCATAAACCTCAAATATATACCCTAAACCCCAAATATGTACCATAAACCCAAAATAGGTACCCTAAATCCCAAAAATAAATTGAGTAGTGTGTATATCTTAAGTAGTTCGTATATTAACGTAAGGGAGTGAGAAAAAAAGAAGCGAGTGAGAGAGAATGAGTGAAAGAGAGGTGAGACATGAAAGAAAAGAGGAAGACTAAAATTGTATATAAGAAAAAGTGTATGAGAGAGTGTCTAGGGATTATGTGTAAATGTCATTTTCTTAATAATAGACTATATTATGTGTATTTATTATAATACCTTTAAATCAATTCTTTGTAAAATAAAAGATTTATTAAGTTTCTCTCCTCTTCAAGCTTAAAGCTGAATTTCACAATGCTGATATAGAAAATGAGTATTTAAAGTATATCAGATAAATAAAAGTCGGATAATGTTTGTGTTGATAATTCGTGGGACTTCGAATGTGTTAGATATATCCTTACAATCTTTGTGTTGATAATGATTTTATTTATTTATCTAACGCTAAATATCTAATTGTTTAATCCATCATCATTGGTTTTACTATTAATTGTGGATATATTTTTGTAATTAGTAATATGAAAACTAATATGATAACGATTTCTTACACCTTTTCACATCTCATCCTTAATCAAAATATGCAATTAATGTCAATATTAGTGAATAACAACATAAATATTGTCTCAAATTACAATATTGTAGGGTATGGGCTTTGCCTAGATCCAATAGGCAAAATCTATCTCAAAAGTTCAGTTCAGAATTCCATCTTATAGGGCGACGAGGCGAGTAGAGGCGTCAAAGGAACAGTGCACCTAGTCCCTGTAAATCTGCAGAACAATGGCCTATTGACCAACCTACTAAAGAAACAGTGCGCCTAGTCACCTGACCAACGTAGCAAAATGATGATGAAAAAACACTATAAAAGGGGAAGAGCTTCCACAAAGAAGGGGTCTGAATTCTCATAGAAGAAACCTAGAGAGAAGTTAGAGAGATAAGTCGACGCACTTAAACTTCTTATACGAACTCAAATCAAGGGGGACCTTCACCCTAGATTCAACAATTGGCGACTCCGCTGGAGACTTATTTGAAAGGAAAGAGCACACCTTAATTTATGACGCCCTAAAGACACGGCGAACCTAACCCATTCAGAAGAATTCATATAGGTTGAAGATGAAACCCACCTCGAAGAACGAGACGCAGGGTCGACGATCAACAAATGCCGACAGGAGCGGCGAATAGGATCCAAGGAGTACCCACTCAAGAAGAAACTAACCAGACACTACTGCGTAGACTAGAGGATCTGGAAAAAGAATCAAGGCAACTAAAGAACAAGTTCGAAGCATTGATGACCGCAAGCATGCGGAGAGCCAAACTGGAAGTCCTGAACAAGAACCTCTTCGGATCCACAGATACACTGACACCAACTTCGGATAACCCGCACCATGAGTCACACCATCACATCGATCAACCACACCACAACGACTCCATCAACCATAGTGAAGAGATAAGGGTGTTGAAAGCCCAATTGAAGGAGATGAGTTCTTTCGTGCAAAGAGCCAAGAGCTCAGCACCAGAGATCGAGCGAGTTGTTGAGGAGACCCAAAGAACCCCATTCACAAGGAGAATAATAGAAACCCTAATCAAGCACACTACAAAGATTAAGTTTCTAACCTTCGAGGGGAACACTGACCCCACTCACTACATGACTGTGTTCACGATCGCGATGGGACGAGCCCAATTCACAGATGAAGAGAGGGATGTAAGTCTCCGCCAGTTATTCGTGGTAATTTAGGAGGGGCGGCACTCTCGTGGTTTTTCTCACCTAGAGGACCAATTAATCAACAACTTCCAACAGTTGTCAACAACATTCGTCAAACACTACTCTATGTTCATGGAGAAGAAAACATCAACTGCCGCCTTGTGGTCGCTGAGTCAATGACATTATGAGACCCTTAGGCTATTCATAGAACGCTACAAGGAAGTAGTGTCGAAAGTTGCAATCTCTGAAAAAGCGGCCATCGCCGCGCTCAGGAACGCACTATGGTACTAATCCAGGTTCAGGGAGAAGCTACTCCTAAACCAGCCCCAAACTCTCGAAGACTCCCTCCATAGAGCTACCAGGTTCATCGAAATGGAAGAAGAAAAGGCCGCCATGGCACGTAAACATACCAAAACCCACAGAGGAAAAGAGAAGGAAGAGCCCTTAGAACCACACCAGTTCTATGGCGGTCAACCTAAACTCGACAAAGGGAAGAGACATGCAAACTACTTCGTCGAAGAACACAAAATACATGCAACTTAACGTCGCGACGACGACCGCATCGCCTTCTGTGAGTTCCACAACCGCCAAGTTCACAACACGGCAGACTGTCGCCACCTGAAAAATATGTTGTTAAAAAATATCAAGAGAGACGTGGACGAGACGGGCAAAGAATAGCTGACCAATATCCACAAAGAAACCAAAGGGAACGATCACAAAACTATAGACCAAATTAAAACTGCAAAGCACAAGGAAGACAACAAGAAAGACATGTCGCTGAGACAGATATGATCCCTCCCCGAAGGCAGGACAACAATGAACGAGAAGCCGACATCCCCAATCCGCGACAGAGAATAAACGTCATCATGGGAGGTATCCAACGACGTGGGGATACCCTGCGAGCATCGATAAGATCAGAACGTCTAGTGCTTAACACGCGAAGATGACCAACCAGCATGCCGCTACGGCATGAACAAATCAGGTTCACTAGTGACAAACTGATAGGGGTAGACGATATCTAGAAGGAATTCATCATCGTTGAGCTCGTCATTAAATATTGTGAGGTGACAAGAATCCTCATCGACACCAGGAGTTCGGTAGACATAATATTCAAAAGTACACTGCGCAAAATAAAAATCGAGGAGGAAGAGATAAAGAGGACCACCCAGTCCCTCACCAGCTTTGGAGGCGATACGGTGGAAACGAAAGAATCCATCAAAATACTAGTTCGAGTGGGAAGAGACGTGATTATCACCAAGTTCTAGGTCGTCGACAAACATCCGATCTTTAACGCCATCCAGGGAACTCCATGGTTATCGGAAACAAAAGCGGCGGTCTCAATCTTCCATCAATGTGTCAAAATCCCGTCGAGCAAGGGAACCATCACCTTCAAAAGCAACCAGAGAGCAGCAAGGACATGTTTCATCGTGGAGTATAAAGCGCGAAAGAGCGCCGAATTATAGCAGCTACAACTAGGGAGATTAGAGCTGCCAGACCTCCCTCAAGATCGTAAAATCCTCGAATGTGAAACCATTGACCAAGTTAATATAGATGGTAACTATCCAGAGAGATGCGTCGGGATCGGCCACGAGTTAGACGAAGGGATAAGAGCAGAGCTGATCGCTTTCCTGAAAGAAAACACTGACACGTTCGCATGATCGCTTGAATCCATGAAGGGAATTGAGCCAAGCATCACCTGCCACAAGGTAAACGTCGACCCAACGCTCAAACCCATCAAACAAAAACGACGAAAATTGGGACCCGAAAGGGCACAAGCAGTCAACGATGAGGTGGAGATATTATTGCATGTTGGGTCAATAGCCAAAGTCAAGTACCCTGAATGCTGGCGAACCCAGTAGTCGTAAAGAAAAAGAACGGCAAATGGAGAGTATGCGTCGACTTCACCGAGCTGAAAATCCTGCCCAAAAGATAACTACCCACTCCCACACATCGATAGGCTCGTCGAGGCCACCGCTGCGAACGAATTACTCTCTTTCATGGATGCTTTCTCAGGTTACAACCAAATAATGATGCACCCTGACGACCGGGAAAAAACGGCCTTCATCACCGACGGGGGCACATATCGTTACAAGGTTATGCCTTTTGGCCTAGAGAACGCAGGGGCGACGTACCAAAGACTAGTCAATCGCATGTTCGCCGACCTTCTGGGCACCACCATGGAGGTATACATCGACGACATGCTCGTCAAGTCATTATCTGGGGCTGACCATGTCGGCCACCTGCGTTCCTGCTAAGCCATTCTCAATCAGTACGGGATGAAATTCAACCCCACCAAATGCACGTTCGGCGTAACGTCAGGGGAATTTCTAGGTTACATCGTCACACAAAGAGGGATCAAAGCGAACCCCAAGAAGATAAGAGCACTCCTAGACCTCCCTTCACCAAAGAGCACTAGAGAAGTACATAGGCTAACTGGACGCGTAGCTGCCGTCAACAGGTTCATATCAAGGTCGGCGGACAGGTGCCTTCCTTTTTATCAACTCCTACGAAGAAACAAAAGGTTCGAATGAGACGTGAAATGTGAACAAGCCTTCAAGGAACTGGAGGAGTACCTCGTGTCACCACCGATCATGGCCAAGCCAGAAGACGGGGAAAAGCTTCTACTCTACATATCAGTGTCAACTACAAATGTCAGCAGCGTCCTGGTCAGGGAAGATCGCGGCGAGCAACAACCCATCTTCTACATAAGCAAGACATTGGACGTCGCAGAGGCCCAATATCCAACCCTGGAAAAGATGGCTTACGACATCATCGTCTCCCCAAGAAAATTACAATCGTACTTTCAGCCGCAGTCGATCTCAGTCCTCACAACTCAACCATTGTGAACAATCCTGCATACCCCGAGCCAATCGAGAAGAATTGCAAAATGGGTCATCAAACTCAGCAAATACGACATCTATTTCCGAGGAAGAACAAGCGCCAAGTCGCAGGTCTTACTCGACTTTATCACAGAGATGCCCTCGAAGTTAATTGAAGGCGGCGAAGCCCCGCGAATATGGTCTCTCCACGTCGACAGATCCTCATGCTCAGGAGGACTAGGAGTCAGAATCCGTTTAGAGTCACCCGAGGGCGACATTCTGGAGCAATCGTTTGGTCTCGGCTTCAACGCGTCCAACAACAAGGCCAAATACGAAGCAATAATCGCCGGACTGAAGCTAGCGAGGGGAATCAGCGCCAAGAAGATACACGCCTTCTGCGACTCCCAACTCGTCTCCATCTAGTTCACTGGGGACTACGAGGCTAAAAGCGAAAGGATGGACGCGTACCTTCGAAATAGTCAAGATCCCCCAAAGCAAGAATAAGGTCGCCGACGCAATGACTAAAATAGCTTTGTCATCCGATTCCAATCTTCGAAGGTTCATCCCGGTCGAATAAATCCTGAAGCCGAGTATAAGCATGAGCCTTGTCCATTACATCGACGACCCAGAAATTTCCGAAGACGACTTTGAATATGGAGCCGACCAACCGCTAGCTGTCAAATGGAGGGATGAAACTAAACTTTATATTGTATATGGAACCCTACCCAAAGACAAGTGGGTTACCCGCATCCTAAAAACGAAAGCATCGCACTATGTTATGATCGACAAACACCTACTGCTGCGAGATTCCACAGGCATTCTTCTAACATGCGTCGGCATCGCTGAGCTGACTGCATCATCCAAGAAACACATGACAGCGCAGGAGGAAATCACTCGCACGGGCGGGTACTTGCGCTAAAAATAAAAAGCACAGACATTATTGGCTAACTATGATAGTAGACTGTCACAAATATGCACTTAGGTGCGATCAATGCCAACACCACGCCCCGACAAGCCATCAACCCACTGAACTTCTGTGAACATCTGCCTCGCCATACCCCTTCATGCAATGGGCCATGGACATTGTGGGACCTATGCCAGCATCGCGAGGTAAACGTTTCCTACTGGTCATGACATACTACTTTACCAAGTGGATTGTGGCAAAGGCTTTCTCAAAGATCCAGGACGGCGAAATATAAAACTTTGTTTGCAAGCACAACCTACCGTACGAAATCATCACCGACAACGACACCCAATTCTGCTCCCACAAGTTTGATAATTTATGCACCAAGTGGAACATCCATCTAAGCCACTCAACGTTGCGATACTCACAGGGAAATAGACAAGCCAAAGCAACCAACAAGACGATAGTCGCCGACCTCAAAAAATGACTGGAGAAAAAAAGTGCTCATGGGCTGACGAGCTAGAAGACGTCATGTGGTCGCACAATACAACACCAAGAAGGGCAACAAACAAAACCCCATTCTCAATGTCTCACGAAGTTGAAGCCATGGTACCCGCCGAGGCAAATGTTTATAGTCTACGACGCTAAATGATGCCAGAGCTAAGCAACGTCAACGACACAATGCTAGACGAAGCCAAAGTACAAAGTGATCAAGCCTTACTTTTCATCTAGAACTATCAACAAGCCACGACTAGATATTACAACAAAAACATGAACGTCAAACGATTCTCAGAAGGTGACCCAGTACTTCGTCACGTCTTCGACAACACCAAGGAGTATCACACAGGAAAACTCGGTATCAAATGGGAAGGCCCCTACCAAGTAATGAAAGTCGTCAAGCCAGGAGTCTACCAGCTCGCTGACCTCGAGGGAACGATGCAACTAAGATCCTGGAACGCACAATATCTCAAGCTCTACTACTACTGAATCAGGTATGGTTGTAACATGAACTACGAATGGCTTGATCCCTCTATAATGGGTACATAGGCAGCCCAAAATAAGGGTGCAACTGTAAAAAAAAAGGGGGGGGGGAATAGACGCCACTCACTACCCTTCATTACTAAACTAATTCAGTTCCATATCGATAAACCACTCAGAAAAAAACATGAAACTAAAGCCGAATCTAAACTCGCTGAGCTGAACCTTGTAAAAAGAAAGTAAAGCCGTGTCTAAACTCGCCAAGCTGAACCTCGAAACAAGAAACTAAAGCCAAGTCCAAATTCGCCAAGCTGAACCTCGAAAAAAGAAAATAAAGCTGAGTCTAAACTCGCCGAGCTGAACCTCTAAAAAATAAATTAAAGCCAAGCTCAGACTCGCATCGTCATCCTAGCTAGATGTTCGCTACTGGAATAAGGAACAAATAAGCAATGACACTTGCACTCGAAAAGCCAAATAGCGTACTTGCACTTTCTAGAGTACTCCAACCACAAGATAAGCTCAGCCCATACTCGCCAGTCTTCGACTACACAGAATAAAAAGGGGAAGCTGAGGTTAACGCAACCTCGCACCTTCGAGTCAATCTCGCATATCAACCATTCGACGACGTACGAAGAACAAAATAAACAGAATTTGAAACAACTCCTAAGCCGAAAACATATATTTGATTAAGTGAAAAAGTCTTTACATCGCCACAAACATACTAAAAACTACAGCAAAACAATTCAAATTTAAAAAGAAAATAAAATCAAGTGTCATGGTTTGGAGGAGTGTCATCAGCCCCAGCAAGCTGAATGAATGAGGCCTGGTCGTCGACCGGCTGAGGAAGCTCGCTGGAGAGTATCGATGGACCAACTAGGTCCTCATCAGTCAACTCAGTCACGACCATCCTCTCACTTCCAGCTGCTCCTTCACCGCCTCGACCAGCAGATCAAGCACCACTCCACCAAAGCTTTTCACCATATCGAAAAGCTTCGCAGATTTCTTAAAACATGCAATCATTTCCTCCACAGGCAGCACACTACACTTTTCCTCTAGATGACGATGAACCTTAGCAAAGCATTCGTCAATGCCAGCTCGCCACGATCTCTCAGCCTCCTCCACCTTCTCCCGAACAAGCTGGTCAAATTTCCTCAACAGATGGGACCTTTTCTTGTTGGCATCCTCATAACAAAGGTTCATCGCGGAGTTTACCTCGCACAAACTCTTGACTTCAGCCTCCAGCTCGACAATACGAGAGGAGAGTCCCTTCTTTTCAGTCTCTAGTGCTTTGCACTCCGCCATAGGAAGCTTCATTTGCGTCGTAGCTCTCTCAGCCAATAAGTGACTTTATTTAGCTTGGGTGTCGATAGTCGTCCCCACCTCCGTAAACCCTTGGATTTTTTCTTAACCCATAAATATAATTTGTGGTACTTGTCTCCATACTGAGCCATGCGCATCGAAGCTTCACTTGCCTGCCTCGTCTTCAATTTGAACCACCTGAACATGTGGTTCCCCAGCATCCCCGCATGAAAGAAATATAAAAGGATTAGTGCGGCACAATACCCACCTCAATAAGATAATACGATGAGGTACCTTGACATAAGAGCAGGAAAAATCATCAAAAATCTTTGCCGTCTTTTCATCCTTCTCATCCTCCACAAAAGACCCAAGAGGGACCAATCGACGAACCAGGTCCCTACAGGAAGCAATGTTATCATACATCCTCAAGACGTCATCGTAATAGAACTCAAAGGGCATTTTTTGGCACCCTCTTTATAGCGCTCCGTCGCACCCCGATCGTCCTCTTCTTCGTTCTCTTTCTTGACGCCATCATCTCCACGCTCGGGATCTTCCATCTCACCCCCTTCATTTACTTTGACGATAACATGGTCAATGTCGGAAACCTTCTCATATGTGTTCTCCGCAGGCACGACCAGAAGTTTACCTTCAGGGTCGATAATAACGACACCCGAGTTATAAGATTGATTTTGCGCCCTCAACTCATCAACATGGCTCTATTTTCTCTTCGCGGCAGGCACTGCGACCCTTTTTCCCGCAACCTTCTTGACGATGGCGGCAACCTTTGCTGAACGGGACCATTAACTGGCCCCGACGCATCGGCCACAGGCTCAACAACGGGTGGATCATTTCCTACAGTTTCCTCTGGAACTGCGACCGTTCCCATAAGCTTGGCGATGGCGGCAACCTGTTTCCTCAAAGCTGCAGCCTTGAGCTCCTCCATGAAATTTCCGGACATGACTCTTTGACGAACAATAGGACAGCGATCCCAATCAACTGAAGACAAAGTCGAATCAGCATAGTAGAGACGTATATGGTCATAGAAGAGGTAAGATAACTTACCACGAGGGAAGTGACCGCGATGCTTGTTAAAATTAGCTCAGATAATGTCCTTCCACAGAGTGACTCCTAGAGTCTTGANGTAGATGGGAAATGTGTGTGGGGGGGGGGGGGGGGGGGTAGTTTTTTAGATACAGCAGCAGATCTGCATTGGCAAAAGGAAAACAGTAAGATTGGGAGAGAAATACTACAAGCCCGACATAAGGCTCTACCAATCGCTAAATTACATTTCATGGAATAGTCGTAGCTACAAGCCGGAGCCGCAACCTCATTGGCCTTCACAAAAGACCACCGACGCTTTCAATCCCAAATCTTCCTCTTCGTTCCGTCGAGAAACTTGTGCTGATTCTTGAAGGTGACTTAGAAGAATCCCGTGTCAAGACTGACCTGGTAACGGTCCTAGGGCTATGACAAGTCTGCACCACCTCCTCGAAGAATTTCCCGCAGATGTCAACCCCGAGTTTGGCAGCCAACACAAGAATCCCCACCAAATTACAGAATGAAGAAACCAAATTCTAAAAGATCGTCATTTTCCGCTTTGCGTAATAGGCGATGAACACCTTTAGGATTGGAAACCATAAGTGCGCATGAGTGAAATAATCCTAGAAGACAGTAAAATAGCCATGCGGAGGGTTCCATGGCCTTTCCTGGGGACCCGGGATCCTAAACACCAAGTTAGGATCGCTAAAGCCATACTTCTTTGCCAGCTTAAGGAGTCGTGCTTTGTTCATAATGGAGGGCATCACCCCAGTTATCCTATCAGCCTTGGAAAATGATAACTCAGAGGAGCCCGCCTTGTTTGGACGAGGCACAAATCGCTCGATAGTCGGACCTCAGAAGTCCCTATCAGCTCTCCCATCTTGTAGGAAAATCTCCTCATCCGAAATTTCCCTTCTAATCGTTTGTCGCTCAGAGAGAAATTTCTTCCTTACAGCCAGAGGGACNTGGGGGGGGGGGGGGGGAAGAATCTTGATTCGTAGGTTGAACGGCTCACTCGGCCGACCCCCCGGTGCAATTCCCTCTCCTTACTGAGAGCGGAATCATATTTATTGGATCCTCCATGGGATAATACTCCCGGTTCATCTGTTGATCAAGATGTTCGACTGACTCTCCAGAAGAATTCATCGTCCTCCCAGCATGGTTGAAAGACGTACTCGTTGTAGGATCAGATGCTGATTTCAATCGATGAGTGGACGGTTGCTCGGAGCTAACAGATGGAGACATCGAGACCCTCTCCGACTCGTCAGCAGAAGATTCAACCCTTTGACTCGATGCGATGTCCCCAGAGCCACTGCCGTCGCTACTGAGACCGAGGTTCATCAGATTGCAAGCCATCACGTCGGCAAAAATACAGGGTTTAATCGATCGGATACGTGAGAAAGAGAAAGATACATTTTCTTCTGATGAAAAGTGAGGCACAATGAAAGAACGGGAAGTATATATAGAGGCGTGACCAGGAGGCGAAGCGTCCCAGATAAGCTTCATCGGGAGATGAAACGCCAAGGGAAGAAATGACTGGGAGACGAAACGACAACTTGGCAAGTGACCGGATAGTGACAACTTCTCCGCGAAGCTAACTTCCTTAGAAACTCGTGCCGACCGTTGCAGATATTTCTTCGATTTCATAGCGTCCCATCAAAAGATGGATTTCTCCTTCAGATTACGTTACCCACTGGGCCTTAAAACACACTGTGTCCGACGCACATGCAATTGGTCTCGTTGAACTGGGGGGGGCTTATTGTAGGGTATGAGCTTCACCCAGACCCAATGGGCAAAGTCTATCTCAGAAGCCCATCTTAGAGGGCGACAAGGCAAGCAGAGCGCTGAAGGAACAGTGCACCTAGTCCCTGTAAATCCGCAGAAAAGTGACCTATTGACCAACCGACCGAAGAAACAGTGTGCCTAGTCACCTGCCCAGCATAGCCAAATGATGATGAAGAAGCACTATAAAAAGGGGAAAAGCCTCCACGAGGAAAGGGTATGCAATTCTCAGAGAAGAAACCTAAAGGAGAAGTTAGAGAGATAAATTGATGCCCTTAAACTTCTTATTCTTATTTGAGCTCGTCGGATCTGTCGACGACCTCACCTTTCTTGTAATTACCCCTTTCAAATACGAACTCAAATAAATGAGACCTTCACCATAGATCCAACAAATATGAATATAAAAATTCTTATTTATAACATGCAATCATAATTTATACTCATACTTTCTTAATAAAAATATGAAAAATGAAAAATCAAAAAGTCAGTGATGTAGTTCGAACTGATTTTTCCAGATGATGTTGTTTCTTTCATTAAGATTGACAGAATATTAAGAATATGATAATGTTGAGTCTCCATGACTCTGATAGCTCTTATATCATAAAAGCAAAAACAGAGAAATGAGAGAGTTTCTTAAAGATTCATTCTTTATTGCTCAATTTCTTAAGTCTATTACAATCAAGAGTCTCCTTTATATATTGGAGCTATTCTTAACCTAGTTGCTCTAATTTCCAGCTGTTTTATCTTTACTGCTCAGTGAAAATGTCGAATCTGTTTTGGAGCTTAATATCACAGCTATGATTATTCTCTTTTAGGTTGTTGTTGTAGTCTCCTTCTAACTGATTTTGTCTTATTGTTGCAGGATGGAGAAGAATGGAGCCGTTCTTTAATATCTTCGAGTGGGCTTGAGTTAGGTGTGGGCTTCTGTTTGGGCTTTGATTTATTTGAGTCAGCCTCTTTTTCGGACAGAGTCTTTGGCTTGTCACTTACAAACGAAACTTATAATTCACGTATTCGAATGATTACTAAAAGTCTAAAATTGTTAGTCCGATGATTTATGTGCTCGATTCTAATCTGTTAATTCTGGTCAATTACCTAGTCTTATGATGTCGGCACTGAAGAGGAGTATCATGAAACCTAGTCGCTTTAAAACAATAATCATAAATCATATGATTATATCGAACCCAAATAAGCTGATGATTCTGATAAAGGCTAAAGTCTAGACTCGTCCCACCAAAACTTCTCATCTCCATCACTACACTTGCTTAGATCACAAGATATTGTAACCTAAAAAATGACTCCAATCAATTTTAACAAGAACTCCTTGAATAATCCAATCATCTGCATTCCCAGCCAAACTATAAACTCCCATGACTTGATTGTTTGCCGTAAGGGCGGGCATAATTACCTGGAACCAAAAACCGAATCGAACCGAACCAAACTAAAAAATCAGGTTTGGTTTGGGTATAATTTCCTTTAAATGATTTGAATGGTTTTTCTTAATAAAATCCATGAATATCAGTTAACCGAAAAAAATATAAGGTAAATGTTTATAAACTTATGGATACATTTTTTTACTAAATTTTAGACATTTTAGATATTTCGGTTTTTTCATATATTTTTATTTTTTTTTATATATTTTCGGTCTTAAATATTTTGTAAATTTTTGATTCTTTTTTATTATTTCAAGTATTTTTTAGTTTTTTTGGATTTTTTCGGTTTCAAATATTTTGAATTTTCAGTTATTTTATATATATTTTGGTTAAATTATGTAAATCGAAACCGAAATCATTAAGATATGGTTTCTAAATGATTTCAAAAGTTTAGATACAAACCAAACCTAACCAAGTTAGAACAAAATCGATAGTTAATAACCGAAACAGACCACAACCGAACGGCCATCCCCAGATATGAGATTCTGCTATCTTCAAGATTCTAATGTACATTATCTTCTTTATTTATCAACTCTGTTTTAAACAACTGGTTTATCTGTTTCTTACAGGACAAGCAACCATTAAACATTGATAATTTCTTTCTTACTTAGAGAGTAAGCGAGCGAGAGCAGAAGAGTCATAGACAGGCGGACTACAGGTGAAATCTTGACAAACAAGAGCCACCACTTTCTCAGAGTTTCTGTTTCTCTTCACCATCTCAGCTACATTACTATTATGCTCTTCCCAAAACTCCATCTCATCAGAACTACAAGGATCTATGTGAATCACCTGCCCAATAAAAACCCAAATCAATCACAAACCCTCAAATCTTGAAAGTTAGGTTTTAGGGGTAGGCATGTTTTTGTTCGGTTTTCAGTTTAATCAGTTAGTAAAAATATGTTGCCAAAAAAACCGAACAAAATTTGAGTTCCGCAATAGGCTTTTTTGGTCTGGTTTTCGTTGTTATTATTTTTTTTCCCAAGTAAACCAAAATCTTAAATATATATATATATATATCTCGATTTGGCTAACTATCGGTTAATTTTAGCAAATTGGATTTGGTTTGGTTTATGTAGTATAAAATAAAATCGAACGGTTTGTTATCGCCGAACCGAACTATATATATATATATATATATTCCACCAATCCCGAATTAATCGAAAATCGGTTCGGTTTACTCGGTTCGGGTAAAATGCCGACCCCTAGTATGGTTCCCTTACCGTTTTGTTAGGATCATAGACTGAATGTGCTGTAGAAAGCATGTAGTTAAGCTCTAGAGAGGACTTAGAACCAACAAGCACAACTTGTTTCTTCGACGGAACAGAGATCATATCTGCAGCGCAGCACATTAACGGCACTGCCACTGCCATTTCTTTCAGCCTCAGTTCAAAGACTGCCAGGAGACGCTGTGCAGTGTTTAAGTAGTACTCAGATTTCTCTCCAGCGACTATGGAAGCTAATCTCACAAGGTTAATAGCAGAAACAGAGTTCCCTGAAGGCTCTGCACCGTCGTGATCTTCTTTTACACGGAGAAGAACAGATGGGTCTTGTCCTTGAGTATTGAAGTAAGCTCCTCCTTCTTGGTCAAGATATAAATCATCCTGAATCTCTTGAAGTTCAATAGCCCATTTAAGCCATTCGATCGCACCTCCATTTTCGTAAAGATCGAGTAAACCAGAGATCAAGAAAGCATAATCGTCTAAAAAGGCAGGTGCTTTGGATGGTCCTTGTCTGTAACTATGTTGTAACCTATGTGACTGTTCATCATAGAGATTCCTTCTTATAAACAAAGCTGCTTTCTTTGCAACTTCTATGTATTCCTCAGGCTGTAAAATTAGAATTTTAATTAAGAAATTGAAATGGTTACCGAAAATACCGAGGATGGTAGCGTTACCTGACTATTCACCACGGGGAAACAGTATTTGGTGCTTTCAGGCTCAGCTTTAAGAATCTTAGAAGCTCTTGCGAAAGATGAGATAACAAGACCGTTCCACGACACAATTATCTACGGAAAGAAAAAAAATCTTAAACAGTTAACAACGCTGAACAACAGTAGAAGAAGATTCTTACTTTATCATCTAGATGTGGCTTAGGTCGCTTTAATCTGACATCGAAAAGCTTTCTTCGACATTCACCCAAATTCTCCTGATACTTTTCAACAGAGAGACCAAACTTTGATGCCATGGCAGAGATCTCATTTCTTTCAATCAGCACGTTCTTTCCATCAAATTCATTGTGTGGGTCACTCATGCTCGAGAGATCGCAGTTACCTGATTTCTTAACATAATAATGCTCCTTGAAAATATCTGCTTTCTTCAAAAGAACTTCATCAATCTTGAAACCATACACACAAAAATACAATATCAATATTACAGAGAGCTAGGGGTGGGGATTTAGTTCGGTTTACTGTGTGAATTATTAAATTTTGTTCGGTTTTTGGTTCGGCAACAAGTTTATTTAATACTACTTTAAACAAACCAAACCGAATTTGCTAAAATTAACCGAAATTAACTGAGTAAACAAAAAATTAACCGAAACTTAACCAAACCTAAATATATCTTAAGATTTTCGAACCGAAAAACCTAATTTTGAAATTGAAAATCAAATCGAAAAAACCGAGTGCTGGATCGAACGTAAAATATATTCGGTTCAATTCGGAAAAAAATAAAAATAAATAACCGATTGAACCGAAAACCAAAAAAACCAAATGACCACCCCCTACGGAGAGCAGCACGATTCAGCTAATGAAATATAACAGAGAGGATAACCTCATCACTGGTCCATATATAGAACGCTCCTTCTTTCTTTCTCTTTGCCCCTTCGAATTCAAAGCTATCGGCATCTTCAGCTGAGAATATTCCACCTTCAGGTGCAATCATGTCTCTTCTCAGATAATCAAGGATGTCTCTGGCCACATACGAATACATAACATCCTTGGTAATGATAAAACCATCGAGGTAGACGTTAGCTAGCTGCCCTTGATCGTATAGCATTTTCTCGAAATGAGGAACTGCATTAGGACAAAACAGCATAAGAAATTGGAAGTCTGTTGAAGTAGATTACTAATTAAAAGTCTCACCGTGCCAACATTCATCGACGCTGTACCTATGGAACCCGCCACCAATGTGATCATGCATACCTCCATTTGCCATACCTTGCAAGCTGAATAAAACCATAGTTTGGTTTTCATTAGCCTCACTAGTTTTCCCCGATTCTTTCAACTTTTTGGAATGATAAAGCATCAGCTGGATCTCCACAGGTCTTGGGAACTTTGGTGCAGATCCAAACCCACCGAATTTTGAATCGTAGCTTCGAGAAAGCTTGAACACAAACACTTAAAAAATGTTAGAAGGTCTCTTCATATGTTGTATCAATTGCACGAGTAGAATCATACTTGTTTTGCGCATATACTAACAGCCGTCTGAGAAAGCTCATCGGGCAATTTATCAGTTCCAGCATTTGCAGATAAAGCTTTTGAAAGTTCTTCAATAGCATATGTACCACTCTTGACAAGCGTATCCCTCTTAGTGTCCCACGCGTTTTTCACCTTCCTGAATCAATTTCACCCGCTTGAGCCAAGAATGGTAGTATAAAATGAAAACAAGGGAGAAGAGATTTGTTTACTTACATAAGGAGAGTCTTGAAACCTGGTCTTCCATAATTGTCATTTGGAGGAAAGTAGGTTCCACCCATTAATGGTTTCAAATCAGGTGAAAGGAATACCGATAATGGCCATCCGCCTCCACCATACAAAGCTTGGACAAATGACATATAAACCTAAAAGTGGCAGTAAAAAAGAATGGTTAAGTCCATGAAGATACTACATAGTCAAGATTACACTGATCCAGCTAGTACTAATTCCTACAGCTAGCTGTTGAAGACGGTGATTTACCTTATCAACATCAGGCCGTTCTTCTCGATCCACCTGTTGCACAAACATTATATACTTCAAAGGTTCATTATAAATCAAAGCCAAAAACAGATTCATCCTCCTTACCTTGATACTAACAAACGAATCGTTCAAGAGTTTTGCTACTTCTTCATTTTCAAATGACTCAACTTCCATCACATGGCACCTGAAACAAAAAAAAGAGAGTTATAAGATACTGAAACGTACACTCTAATATATAGTGAATAAAATCCTAAACACTTGGCATCTATAAGGAAGAAACAATGATGATGATGATACAAAATCCAGAGTCTAATACAGTTATATACAAAAGTCAAACTCACAAACTTTGAAGTCTCACCAGTGACAGGTACTGTATCCAACTTCAAGATTCCATATAGAAATTGAAAACAAAGGGAACCAAATTAGTATCATGAACTAAAGCATTTAAAGGACATCTAGTAGTGGATAAAGTGAATAACTTGATAAGAAGATTGGCACGTCTCTCTTCTTTGCTTCTTCAAAGGCTTCTTCTCCCCATGGATACCAATCAACCTTTATTTCAAATCAACCATGTAAAGTTTGATGCTTTCGAGCTACGAATTGGTTAATAAAGTTATATATACAAGCTAAACCTAACTGATAAAAACAAAAGATGAAAACTTTACACAGGGGCAATTCATTACCGGGTTATGGGCGTGTTGGAGAAGATAAGGACTATGTTCTGCAGCTAAACGGTTGGTATGTTTCTGAGATGTTGAAGAAGAGGTCTCTTCTGACATGGCTAAGACCTTGCCTGATGAAATATCTCTCGAGAGAATCGGAGAGAAAGGTCGATAAAACGAAGATGCACGTGTACGGACGAGATTTCTTCTTCTGGACAGAGACGCGATGCTGCGAGAAGCGAAGCGGTGAAGGTTTGAGGAAGACAACAACAAGTGAAGACTTTTCATCAGCATCGATGAAACGACGATGTTTCAAAGGGTTCGGTGAAAAGGATAACTCATGGTCTTGTAGACTTTGGAGAAATAGGTTCAAACACATTTTTCTTTTTTCTTTTTCTACTTTGACTAGATAATGTCTATGTTATAAATACAAATTCAAAATTATGATATTGTAATTAAATTATATATATTATAATATACAAATTTATATAGTGATTATGAAACTTTTTAACAAATATAAATATATAAAGATCAAAATAAAATTGTAATATAAAATCATATAATTTGATAATACAAAACATACTATTATTTATTTTGTAAATTGGAATTATTAAAATATAATATATATATATAATTAATTAAAAATATATGTTATTGATTTATTAATTAAGTTAAATAATTTTAATATTCTTAATTTTGTAAGCATATTTAAAATTAAATATATTAGTTTATATTATTTCAAATACTAACAACTTTAAATTATTTAATTCTTTTTTTTAACACACTTTATTATAATTAAAATGTCGATACAAAATAGTCTTCATACAACGGTATAGAAATACATGTAGGTATTAAAACATATGACTTATATAAATACATAGATGTTTGATTATACTTGATCAAGCTATGTGGTACTTTATTACTTCTTCGGGGTATCCATTGTAATATGACATCTTCAAACTTTTTCGCCAATATCCATAATCTCGCGCCCAGTTCATGATTTTAAAGTTTTTTGTTT
>OVBE01006760.1:0-19365 GCA_900406425.1 Iberis pinnata | reverse complement strand
CGAATGGAGCAAGCACTTAGCACTCAGCACTCAACATGGAATGGACTGAACTTACCTATGAGCACCTGCATGATCGATCCCAACTTAATGCAGGGTTGATCTCAAGCAATTCGGCAACGAAATATGATCGATCCCACTCAGCACTTTCGGGATCGATCCCAGCACTTTGCAGATCGATTCCGCAACCACTCCAGAACGATCCAGCAACAAAATTAGATCGATCCCCATTTCATCCTTTCAATGTTTCTGGTGAAGTCTCAAACGAAGCCAAGGAAGTGCACGAAGATGAAGCAGGACTAAGAAGAGAACGCACAAGATCGATCTCAGCTATATTGGGATCAATCTCAGGCACTCAACGCCGGGATCGATCCCAACCTCAGACGAAGTTTGGACGCAACGAAGCTGGATCGATCCCAAGCAAGCACCCTTTAGTCAGGATCGATTGTGCACTCAACCACTCGAAGGCAAACACGCTCCGACCTGTCCAACTCGAATCCTTATACCACCTGAAGCAAGGCCCAAGATCCAAGACAACGATTAGTATTTTGTCTTTAGTGCGAATTAGGGGTTTTCTCTGAACACTATAAAAGCCCTAATTCACCTCCATTTGCACAAGCTTGAGTTTTTCTTTCCTTTTTAGGTTTTTGTCTTAGGTTTTCATTTCTTAGTTTGTTCTTCATGTTCTTGGTGTAAAAACTAGATATATTTTGATTTTTAAGTTAATCTATTGTTTTTACTTTGATTCCTTGCTTAGCTTTAGGTTGTTCTTTTGTTTTTGCATCTCTATTTTGTTTTAAGTTTTAATCTCTTACTTAGCCTACTTTTTCATTGTTGTTCTTCATTTATTGGTTTGTGATCTTGCTGTTCTTCATAGATCTGCACGTTTAGGTTCGAAGTTATGTTTGTTGTTTCAACTGCTTCTACTCCCATGCGTAGTGAGTAGTCATCCAAGTTCCTGAGGATGGGGGTAGATAAGGGTTGATGTACTGGGTTTGCTTAGGTACCTAAGTTGTTTGTTTGTTAGATCCCTTTTGGACCTCCTGAGCTTAATGCTGACTGCACTCCTACCCGAGAGGGACAGAGGCCCGCCGTTAGGCCCTACAACATTGAGAGGTGAGTATTTGGAGGTGACCGAACCGAGTGGGTTCTAGAGATTCGTTTTCCCCTTCTCTATGAATAGATGTAGGAAACGAGTTAGCTAGAGTAGTAGAGGTTAATGACTGCTAGGTAGTCGCCATCTATGACGATTATTGAGTCTTTGATTGCTTTGCTTGAGATTGGTTGCCAAGACATCGGAATTGATTGTTAGTAGAGCTACTGTCTAGAGGTCAGCTCATTGTTTGAGGTATGTTAGGTACTTAGGTAGCCCAAGATGGATTCCCAAGTCAATTACCCTTTTTCCTCACGAACGACTTTACATTGATTGCATCTTTACCTTTTCTTGCTTTCACTCTGTTTTGCATCCAAAAGTGTTTAAAGCCTTTCTCTGTTCTTATACTTTTTACTTTCATTGCACTTAGGACCTTTTAGCATCCAAAACCCCTTTTAACATCACCTTGACTTTAAAGAATCCAATACATCCACATTGCTTAGTACGCTCCCATTATGGATTGACATAAATGCCCATACTACAACGATGGGTTGATTGATAGCCCACAGGACCGAAAAATCCTACTATCAACAAGCGGAGGTTTCTAACAGAGAAATCAAAGCTATCCTGCACAAAACGGTAAATGGATCTAGGAAAGATTGGTCTTTGCAGCTTGATGATGCTCTATGGACATAAAAAACTGCATTTAAAACCCCTCTAGGTACTACTCCTTTTAACCTTGTCTATGTTAAAGCTTGTAACTTACCTGTAGAATTGGAGCACAAAGCATCATGGGCTGTCAAGTTGCTGAACTTCGACATAAAGACCGCAACAAAAAGGTGTACCATTCAACTCCATGAGATTGAAGAAATTCGCCACTTAGCATATGAGAACTCCAAGATCTACAAGGAAAGGACTAAAGCTGCACATAACAAGAAAATCATTCAACGAGATTTTCAACCAGGTGATCAAGTATTGCTCTTCAACTCTCATTTGAAACTATTCCATGGAAAGTTGAAATCTAGGTGGTCTAGACCGTTTGTCATAAAAGAGGTGAAACCATATGGTCCGGTTGTACTCAGTAATCGCCAAGGAAATGATTTTGTGGTGAATGGAGAAAGGCTTCAGCCTTATGTAGCTGCTTCAGATCTCATGGAGGAATATGAGATTTCTCTTTTTGATTCAGCCTCAGCTTAGAGGTAAGTACTATCAGGCTCATGACGTTAAACAAGCGTTGAGTGGAAGGCAACCCACTATTTTGTGTCTTTAGTTTAGTTATTTTAAGTTTAGAGTCAGTTTAGTTTTTAGTTTACTAATTTTTAATCTTTAGCTTTGAGTTCAAAGTATTTCAGGAAGTTGAGAAAAAGAGAAGACTTGTTCGAGTGTCCAGATCATCCCTTTGTGGATCGATCGATCCAAACAATCTGGAAGTTACAGGAAAAATCGATCGATCAATCCATTACTGGATTAATCGATCCATCGGGGTGTAAACACGAAGTTCCAACACGGATCAATCGATCTGTCTATAGATCGACCGATCCAAACCACCTAAAAGTTACGTAAAAATGGATCGATCGATCCCTTTAGAGATCGATCACGTAAGTCGAAATTCCTTTTAAATTGAACCGGTTTTCAGAGATTAAACTGGTTTTCACTTAATTTAGACCAGATTTCTTCCCTTCTTCTCCCCTAATTCTATTTTCCCCAATTCCACCATATTTAAACTCAAGTTTTCTCTCAAAACTCCCAAATCACCATTAATCAATCTCCACCAGTTTTCAACCGATTTTAGTGTTTCTTGAGCCTATTCCACTCGATTTTTTTTTGCTCTTTCCAACTCTCCCACTCGTTTTTCGATTCAAGAAAGGTATGGAACCCTATATGTCTTTGAAATTTTGTAAATTTTAAGGTTTATAAGGGTTTCGGGTTTTGGTTAATTTAGGTATTGGAATGATCGTGGCCTTATTGCATGTATTTGATGACTAATTGAGACATGAGTTATGAGTTTTGTCGAGATATTGGGATTTTGAATGTTCGGTTTAAAATTTTCATAGGGATTTCGGGTTTGGTAATCTTAAGATCGTTCTATGGCATCGTTTTTCTTAATTGAGATTGAGGAATGCTTTAGCATTGAGTTTGGATTGCTAGGATAAGTTGGTTTGAATTCCAATAGTTTTAATTGCAATTTTTATGAAAATTTTCACTTGGGTTTGAATTCTTGATAATTTTATGTTAGTATTGCTGAATCATTTCTCACAAATGTCCATGTTTAATAGTGATTTCATTAGGATTGTTTTAAATCTTTGAAATTGGTTGTCTTAATGGTAGAAGAAGTATCTTGATTCTTGCTAATTGAATTAGTATTGCTTGATCATTGCTTAATACTTCATAACATGGTGGTTTTAGATTGATTAAACGTATTTTTTATTGAATAATTCACTCACTTTGTTTTGCGGTCTTCTTCTTTTCAGGATGGATCCACATGCCCAAATCTGATACGGTTCTGAACCACATTCTGGAGAGGACATTGACGAAGAACGACCACCAGCACAACCAGCAACTCAAACTACGGGCACAAGGCAATCCACTATATCCTAAACCGCTAAGAAACCTCAGCGACGAACCGATCGTTTGGGTTCTGCTAGACCACCTGCGGCCAAGAAGAAGCGAGCAACTACTAAGGAGAAAGAATAGCGGTCGCTAGTAGTAGTACAAACTATGAGGAAGAAGAAGAAGAAGAAGAAGAAGAAGAAATGATTCTCGAGCCGAGGTTTACTCAATCTCTATGGCCTGGCACACCAAGGAAGCAGTTCAACAATTTCCGCCTAGATCTAGTAGTTGTCCAACTCAAGAGTCATAAGGTTTGGAAGGAGAGGCAATTCACTGACAAGTGGGATCAATTTGATTTCATGTTTTACAACGCTCTGCTAAAGATCTTGATAGAGCTGACCCGGTTTGCCGATCATGCAGCTTTGACGGTATTGGGTGTAGACGGTGATGTGGTAGAGATCTTCACTCGGATGGGTCTTAAAACCTTCTCTTTCCGAGACTATCATCTTTATCTCGATCTAGCAAGGCAGTTTTTGGCCTCATTCTGCATTCACAGCCCCCGCTGAGATCCACGACATCCCTATATGTCTGATACCGAGGTACAATTCTTTTGCCTTAGTCGTCTTAACAGGATTCCGATGGTGGAGTTCGGTCCTATCTTCGGGTTCCGAGCAGAAGGATGCCTTCCAGAACTGTCCAACTTCTATTCCTACAATGATTTGTGGGAAGTTATTGCACATGGAGGGTATGAGTCTCGTGTAGCGAATCTCATCGCATCTGCAACCCAGCTATCCGCATAGCACCCAAGATCTTGGGTTGCACATTTTCTGGTAAATCAGAGGCGCAACGGTCAGTTCTCATGAGCTTGAGCTCCTTCATTATGCCTTATGCAACTTCATGATGGTTACATATGAGGCTGATCAAGACCGAGATTGTCATGACACTAACTTGGGATGGATATTTGCCAAGATCTTAGCTAGCTGGAAGATTAATGCGCTGAGAAACTCGACTCGAGTTGAGGTGATGGGTAGTATATCTACCCCGATTTTACAATATTTCAGGATTCCTCTTGGGATGTTTACTTTGGCTAAGACAAACAGGTGATCAAGTATTGCTCTTCACGAGATTTTCAACCAGGTGATCAAGTATTGCTCTTCAACTCTCGTTTGAAACTATTCCATGGAAAGTTGAAATCTAGGTGGTCTGGACCGTTTGTCATAAAAAAAGGTGAAACCATATGGTGCGATTGTACTCAATAATCGCCAAGGAAATGATTTTGTGTTGAATGGACAAAGGCTTAAACCTTATCTAGCTGCTTCAAATCTCATGGAAGAATATGAGATTTCTCTTTTTGATCATGTCTCAGCTTAGAGGTAAGTACTGTCATGCTCATGACGTTAAATAGGCGTTGAGTGGGCGGGAACCCACTATTTTGTGTCTTTAGTTTAGTTATTTTAAGTTTAGAGTCAGTTTAATTTTCAATTTATTAATTTTTAATCTTTAGCTTTGAGTACAAAGTATTTCAGGTAGTTGAGAAAAAGAGAAGACTTGGTCGAGTGTCTAGATCATCCCTTTGTGGATCGATCGATCCAAACAATCTGGAAGTTACAAGAAAAATCGATCGATCAATCCATTATTGGATCGATCGATCCATCGGGGTGTAAACATGAAGTTCCAGCACAGATCAATCGATCCGTCTATTGATCGATCGATCCAAACCACCTAGAAGTTACGTAAAAATGGATCGATCGATCCCTTTAGAGATCGATCGATCTATCGATCAGGTAAGTCGAAATTACTTTTAAATTGAATCGGTTTTCAGACATTAAACTGGTTTTCACTTAACTTAGACCAGATTTCTTCCCTTCTTCTCCCCTAATTCGATTTTTCCCCAATTCCACCATATTTAAACTCAAGTTTTCTCTCAAAACTCCCAAATCACCATTAATCAATCTCCACCAGTTTTCAACCAATTTTAGTGTCTCTTGAGCCTATTCCATTTTATTTTTTGTGCTCTTTCCAATTCTCCCACTCGTTTTTTGAATCAAGAAAGGTATGGAACCCTATATGTCTTTGAAATTTTGAATATTTTGGGGTTTATAAGGGCTTTGGATTTTGGTTAATTTAGGTATTGGAATGATCGTGGCCTTATTTCATGTATTTGATGACTAATTGAGACATGAGTTATGATTTTGGTTGAGTTTGGTCGAGATATTGGGATTTTGAATGTTCGATTTAAAATTTTCATAGGGATTTCAGGTTTGGTAATCTTAAGATCGTTCTATGGCATTGTTTTTCTTAATTAAGATTGAGGAATGCATTAGCATTGAGTTTGGATTGCTAGGATATGTTGGTTTGAATTCCAATAGTTTTAATTGCTATTTTTATGAAAATTTTCACTTGGGTTTGAATTCTTGCTAATTTTGTGTTAGTATTGCTCAATCATTTCTCACAATTGTCCATGTTTAATAGTGGTTTCATTAGGATTGTTTTAAATCTTTGGAATTGGTTGTGTCTTAATGGTAGAAGAAGTATCTTGATTCTTCCTAATTGAATTAGTATTGCTTGATCATTGCTTAATACTTCATAACATGGTGGTTTTAGATTGATTAAACGTATTTTTTGAATTGAATAAGTCACTCACTTTGTTTTGCGGTCTTCTTCTTTTCAGGATGGATCAACATGCCTAATTCTGATACGGTTCTGAACCACATTCTGGAGAGGACATTATCGAAGAACGACCACCAGCACAACCAGCAACTCAAACTACTGGTACAAGGCAATCCACTATATTGTGAACCGCTAAGAAACCTCAGCCACGAACCGTTCATTTGGGTTCTGCTAGACCACCTGTGGCCAAGAAGAAGCGAGAAACTACTAAGGAGAAAGAAAAAGTGGTCGCTAGTAGTAGTACAAACAACCAGGTTGTTTAGGCTTATCTCTTCTCGACCAAGTGGTTCACGAAGACCAAGGCCTACATGTTTCTGCATTCAGGAGGTCACAGGTGCAAGATTCAGTTGCCGCAGCAGGACATCACTAGCATCACTTCCATGGAGAACATTCAATTTCTACCGGGAGCTGATCGCCTACAGGGGGAGCTGAACCTGTACCAGATGCGCCAAGACTCCCCAGAGAGCAGGTCCAGAGTTGGCGGTCCACTTAACGACGACAGCAAGATCTTAGTCCTGTTGGCGGTTGACCCATCCTACCTGAGGATTACAGTGAGTTCGATTTGCCACCTCGACGTTCCGACTTCACGGACTCCAAGAAAATCAGATGAACCACATATGTCGCTGAGAGGACTCACTGCATAGTTCAGAGGATATGTAGCGTGATAACGAAGATCAAACGCCCAACATGTTTTAGAGTACATCGGGATCAGAGTGATGATGATGAAGAACGTTCAGCTAGGAGAGAGAGGAGGCGGCATCTCAGGACATATTCAGACTGATGGCACTGCATTTCTGAGTACCTTTTTCTTTCTCACTTTGGACTTATGTATTTTACTTTTATTATTGATTTTATTTGTTTAGACTTATTTAGTTTCTGGTCATTTTTCGTTCTGCCATATTTATTTTATCACCGGGATTGTGTGAAGTAAGTTTGGGGGAGGGGATATGGTGGTTACTAACGTTATTTTGATGTTTTCTCATTTTGGCGAAAATTTTCAAAATGTTTTGTTTTGTTTAGATGAGTCTATTCAAGTCGAAGGAACAATGACAAGAATTTATGATGACTACTAACCCGGTGTGAGTTCAGTATCATTATTTACTTTACTACTGACTTATATTTATTGTTGCACTTAGGATTGGAACTCCACTGACTGATTTATATGCTTTTGAAAGTTCCGGTCTTTTGGATTGTTGATGATTTGATGCTAGCTCTATTTGGATATGACTTAAATTTGATCTTAAATTTTCTTGCTTATGGTATTGGTTATACTTTGAAAAGATGGGTATCTTGCTCTTCCGTTCTCTGTAAAACCGATAAGTTCTTTCAGACAAGTGGGCAAGTGGAGGCACTCATTTCATCAATAGAGTCTTTGATGGATTTCTTAGGAAGCATGGGGTGAAACATAAAGTCGCAAAACCATATCACCCTCAGACAAGTAGACAATTGGAGGTTTCTAACAGGGAAATCAAAGCTATCCTGCAGAAAAAGGTAAATGGATCTAGGAAAGATTGGTCTTTGAAGCTTGATGATGCTCTATGGGCATACAGAACTGCATTTAGGACCCCTCTGGGTACTACTCCTTTTAGCCTTGTCTATGGTAAAGCTTGTAACTTACCTGTAGAATTGGAGCACAAATCTACATGGGCTGTCAAGTTGCTGAACTTCGACATAAAGACCGTAACAGAAAGGTGTCTCATTCAACTCCATGAGATTGAAGAAATTCGCCACTTAGCATATGAGAACTCCAAGATCTACAAGGAAAGGACTAAAGCTGCACATAACAAGAAAATCATTCCACGAGCTTTTCAATCAGGTGATCAAGTATTGCTCTTCAACTCTCGTTTGAAACTATTCCATGGAAAGTTTAAATCTAGGCGGTCTGTACCGTTTGTCATAAAAGAGGTGAAACCATATGGTGCGGTTGTACTCAATAATCGCCAAGGAAATGCTTTGTGGTGAATGGACAAAGCCTTAAACCTTATCTAGCTGCTTCAAATCTCATGGAAGAATATGAGATTTCTCTTTTTGATCCAGCCTCAGCTTAGAGGTAAGTACTGTCATGCTCATGATGTTAAACAAGCGTTAAGTGGGCGGCAACCCACTATTTTGTGTCTTTATTTTAGTTATTTTAAGTTTATAGTCAATTTAGTTTTTAGTTTACTAATTTTTAATTATTAGATTTGAGGTTAAAGTGTTTCAGGAAGTTGAGAAAAAGCGAAGACTTGGTCGAGTGTCCAGATCATTCCTTTGTGGATCGATCGATCCAAAAAATCTACAAGTTACAGGAAAGACCAATAGATCAATCCATTACTAGATCGATTGATCCATCATATGTAAAAATGAAGTTCCAGCACGGATCGATCGATCCGTCTATAGATCGATCGATCCAAACCACCTAGAAGTTACGTAAAAATGGATCGATCTATCCCTTCAAGGATCGATTGATCCGTTGATCAGGTAAGTCAAAATTCCATTTGAATTGAACCAGTTTTCAGAGATTAAACTGGTTTTCACTTAATTTAGACTAGATTTCTTCTCTTCTTCTCCCCTAATTCGATTTTCCCCAATTCCACCATATTTCAAGTTTTCTCTCAAAATTCCCAAATCACCATTGATCAATCTCCACCAGTTTTCAACTGATTTTTGTGTTTCTTGAGCCTATTCCACTCGATTTTTTGTGCTCTTTCCAATTATCCCACTCGTTTTTCGATTCAAGCAAGGTATGGAACCCTATATCTCTATGAAATTCTGAAAATTTTAGGGTTTATAAGGGTTTTGGGTTTTGGTTGATTTAGGTATTGGAATGATTGTGGCCATATTGCATGTATTTGATGACTAATTGAGATATGAGTTATGATTTTGGTTGATTTTTGTCGAGATTTGAGGATTTTAAATGTTCGGTTTAAAATTTTCATAGGGATTTCGGGTTTGGTAATCTTAAGATTGTTCTATGGCATTGTTTTGCTTAATTGAGATTGAGGATTGCTTTAGCATTGAGTTTGGATTGCTAGGATATGTTGGTTTGAATTCCATTAGTTTTAATTGCAATTTTTATGAAAATTTTCACTTGGGTTTTGATACCTTGGATAATTGTTAGCTTGAATTCTTGCTAATTTTGTGTTAGTATTGCTCAATTATTTCTCACAACTGTCCATGTTTAATAGTGATTTCATTAGGATTGTTTTAAATCTTTGGAATTGATTGGATCTTAATGGTAGAAGAAGTATCTTGATTCTTTCTAATTGAATTAGTATTGCTTGATCGTTGCTTAATACTTCATAACATGGTGGTTTTAGATTGATTAAACGTATTTTTTGAATTGAATAAGTCACTCACTTTGTTTTGAGGTCTTCTTCTTTTCAGGATGGATCCACATGCCGGATTCAGATACGGTTCTGAACCACATTCTGGAGAGGACATTGACAAAGAACGACCACCAGCACAACAAAAAACTCAAACTACTGGCACAAGGCAATCCACTCTGTCCCAAACCGCTAAGCAACCTCAGCCAGGAACTGATCGTTTGGGTTCTGCTAGACCACCTGCGGCCAAGAAGCAGCGAGCAACTACTTAGGAGAAAGAAAAAGCGGTCACTACTAGTAGTACAAACAACAAGGAAGAAGAAGAAGACATGATTCTCGTGTCGAAGTTAATTAAATATGTATGGCCTCACACACCAGGGAAGTGGTTCAACAATTTCCGCCTAGATCAAGTAGTTTCCCAACTCAAGAGTCCCAAGGGTTGGAAGGAGTGGAAATTCACCGACAAGTGGGATCAATTTGATTTCATGTTTTACAACGCTCAGCTAAAGAGCTCGATGGAGCCGACCTGGTTTGCCGATCATGCACCTTTGATGGTATTAGGTGTAGACGGTGATGTGGCAGAGATCTCACTCGGATGGGTCTCGTAAGCTTCTATTTCCTAGACTATCATCTTTATATCTATCTAGCAAGGTAGTTCTTGGCCTCATTCTGCATTCACAGCCCCCGCTCAGATCCACGGCATCCCCATATGTCCGATACCAAGGTACAATTCTTTTTCCTTAGTCATCTTAACAGGATTCCGATGGTGGAGTTCGCTCCTATCTTCGAGGTCCGAGCAGAAAGGTGCCTTCCACAACTATCCAACTTCTATTCCTACACTGATTTTTGGGAAGTTATTGCACATGGAGGGTATAAGTCTCGTGCAGCAAAGCTCATCGGCATCCGCAACCCAGTTATCCGCATAGCACTCAAGATCTAGGGTTGCACATTTTCCGATAAATCAGAGGTGGCAACTGTTAGTTCTCAAGAGCTTGAGCTCCTTCATTATGCCTTATGCAATATGACGATGGTTACATATGAGGCTGATCAAAACCGAGATCGTCATGACGCTAACTTGGGATGGATATTTGCCAAGATCCTAACTAGTTGGAAGATTGATGCGGTGAGAAACTCGACTCAGGTTTAGGTGATGGGTAGTCTAGCTACCCCAGTTTTAAAATATGTCAGGATTCCTCTTGGGATGTTTACTCTGGCTAAGATGACCAACGTGTTGTTTAGGCTTGTCTCTTCTCGACCAAGTGGTTCACGAAGACCAAAGCCTACATATTTTTGCATTCAGGAGGTCAGAGGTGCAAGATTGAGTTGCCGCAACAGGACATCACTAGCATCACTTCCATGGAGAAAATTCTCTTTCTACCGGGAGCTGATTGCCTACAGGGGAAGCTGCACATGTACCGGATGCGTTGAGACTCCCCAGAGAGCTGCTCCAGATTTGGTGGTCTACTCAGCGACGGCAGCAAGATCTTAGTCCTGAGAACGGTTCACCCATCCTACCTGAGGATTACAGTGAGTTTGATTTTCCACCTCGAAGTTCCGACTTCACAGACTCCAAGACGATCAGATGGACCGCATATGCTGCTGAGAGGACTCACTGAATGGTTTAGAGGATATGTAGTGCGATAACGAAGATCAGACGCCCAACATGTTCTAGAGCATATCAGGATCAGAGTGATGATGATGAAGAGCGTTCGGATAGGAGAGAGAGAGGAAGCGGTAGCTTGGGACAAATTTTAGACTGATGGCACTGCACTTCTGACTACCTTTTTCTTTTTCACTTTGGACTTATGTATTTTACTTTTATTTTGGATTTTATGTGTTTAAACTTATTTACTTTCTGGTCATTTTTCCTTCTTCCAGTATTTTCACATCGGGATTGTGTGAAGTAAGTTTGGGGGAGGGGATATGATGGTTACTAATATTATTTTGATGTTTTCTCATTTTGGCGAAAATTTTCAAAATTTTTCGTTTTGCTTAGATGAGTCTATTCGAGTCGAAGGAACAATGACAAGAATCTATGATGACTACTAACCCGGTGTGAGTTCAGTATCATTCTTTACTTGACTACTGACTTATATTTATTGTTGCACTTAGGATTGAAACCCCATTGACTGATTTATATGCTTTTGAAAGTTTCGGTCTTTTGGATTGTTGATGAGCTGATGCTAGCTCTATTTGGATATGACTTAAATTTGATCTTAAATTTTCTTGCTTATGGTGTTGGTTATA
Organism: Iberis pinnata; assembly: GCA_900406425.1. Classification (NCBI taxonomy): domain Eukaryota; kingdom Viridiplantae; phylum Streptophyta; class Magnoliopsida; order Brassicales; family Brassicaceae; genus Iberis; species Iberis pinnata. The sequence continues at coordinate 7,503 of OVBE01006760.1, read as the reverse complement.
CTTTCAAAAGCTGGGTATCTTTCCCTTCAGTTCTTTGTAAAACCGACAAGTTCTTTCAGTATGATCTGAATCCTTTCTCTCCATCCTTTCAGAAAATAAAATAAAAACGGTTCAGAAAAAGGGTTAAGATCTTGGTCTAGAAATCCGTAGTCAACCCCACTGAATTGTCGACTGCTAATAAAAGAGAAAAGAAAAGAGCAAAAAAAAGTGAAGATATGAAAAGAAAAATGAAAGTAGTAAGAAAAGAAAAAAGACGAAATAAGAAAGGGGAAAAAAGCTGGTTGATCGATACCCCATAGGCAAGAATGCAGTATTTTTACGTAATTGAATTTAGAGAGCTGGTTGAAATGATTTGATGGTTTGATTGATTCATGATTTAGAGTAGAAAGTATGTCATTGGGTTGCTGAGATTCTGAGAGTTCATGTGTGGTCCTTTTCAAACCTCTTCTTCTAATGTGATTTTTGCTTTACTTGAGGACAAGTGATATCACTGGATTTTGATGCGTTTTAGTGGGTATTTCTACTTGCTATTTGGCATCATTCGAGTATTTTCCATGTGTTTTTGGAATGTTTTCAAGTTTCTAGGTGTTTTGGACATTCTGGAGCAAAAAGGTGGATTTGTGCACAAAATGGATGTGCACTAGGTGTCTCGCAGAAGAAACATGTGCATCACATGATGAAGTAGATCGATCGATCTGTGTGGAGATCGATCGATCCAGAAGATTACCAAACTTACGAAATTTTGAATCGATCGATTGATCCGTGAAGTAAAGGACGTTAGATCGATCGATCCATATGCACGAGATTATTTGAAGATTTCCAAAACGACCTTTCCGTCCTCAAGACTTATTGGTTTTCCTTATTAGGTTTGATATTCTTTTTGTTCTTTTTAAACTCTATATAAGCTACATGGTTAAGGTTTTATTTAGTAACACAAAATACAAGTCAGAACACAATTCAGTTTACAATACATTATTTTTGAGAGCTTTTTTTAGAGAGACGAACCCTGACACCTGTATTTGGAGAAGAAATCTAAACTCTCTTACTATTTTATTAAATCTGGTTTTTTTTAATATGCTTTCTCTATTGATGATTGTTGATTGCTTGGCTATGTCAGCGAGATTTGTTATCATTGCTTGAATTAGCTTGATCACCTAGTTCATCAATTTAGATTAATAAATACAAAGGGATTTGATTTATTTAATCTAACCTAGTCTAGATGAATAAGTGTGTCTGGTTGCGGGAGTATTGTCTTTGATGCTTATGAACATATCGAATCTGTAATCACTACATAATCTAATTTTCTAATTAAGAGATCTAAGATTTTGGGAGAAGGTTATTCTTTATTTCTAGAAATTCTATCATAGGGATGTAATACTTCGGGAGGAGATTAGTCTATTGTCATCTTTTGAGTTGAGAACTATTTTTATTGTTAATCTTGCTTGTCAACTTGAACTTCAAACCTGAATACCTGTGGAACTTCCCTATCGCCTTGCATTTTATTTCATTGGTCTACATTCGCTTTTAATTATTCGCTTTACTTTTCAATCATTTTGAAAACAATCCCTCTTTTATTTTATCTTAGCTAGAATCGACTTTTAACTGAGAGCCGCGCTCTTTTGTCCTTAGTTGAGAATGGTTTTTTCCCAGCGGGTTTTCCTATCATTAAGGTTTTAACGAGACAAGATGATCCGCTTACCGGGAATGAATGTCCGAGGAATACGGAAAACCTCACCGAATACGCAATCTCTGGACAAATGCTTTAATCCCGTATATCTCTATGAAAAGCACGAACCTTTCCCAAATATGAACAATCAAGACGTTTTCGGACATACGTTCATCTCGTCGGTTGGCGAGATGAATAAAAAACATTCATCCTGTCACTTGGCAAGACAAATCAAAAACATTCATCCCGCCAACTGGCGAGATGAATTTGAGGAAGGAATTCATCTTTCTAGTTGGCGAGACAAATCGGACAACAATCTCGCCAGTTGGCGAGACGAATCGGACAATTCATCTCACCAATTGGCGAGATGAATCTGTACCTAATATTTATCTCGGAGGCTGACCTCTAGACTCTAAGTTAAGGTCCCATTGAATGCTCTGGATTTTCATTGAACGCTTCAAGAGTGTTAAAACAAAGGTAACTGGCGTAAGCGAGTCGACGGTGTTGGCTACCCTTGATGTCTCTGCATTTTAGTGGTTTTGACAAGCCATTTACCATTATTTTAGGGTCATTTAGATGTCAACATGTTGCATTTATAGGAATTTATTAGTAAGTTTTTATTTTCAGGAAATTCTTCATTAGCATTTGTATACATGTACGTTTTGGAGATATTTCGGGACTTTAGGGAGTTTTTAGAACATTATTGCAATTTTGGAGAAGTAAAAGGAAGAGCCAATTCCAAAAAGACCAAGGATCGATCAAAATACTTCTACCGAGACACAACATTTCAATCGAGCTACTGAAGCCAAACAAACCAACTCGATCAACATCTCACCGCGTCGTGATCGAGCCAAGTCTGCCTCGAACACAAGCTTGAGCCGCTCCAAGTCCGCCTCGAGGTGCTCTGCATTGCTTCGATCAAATGCCTTGAGCAACTTCTTAGCCGCCTCGACCACCAGCTCGATCACCCCCATCTTTTGGCTCGATAACCACATCGAGCCAAGCATCTTCGCCTCGAGCTGCTCCATCCTCTGTCTCGATCACCTCATAGAGCCGTCTTCATTTCGACTCGATGACCCAAACCAAGACGAACTATTTTCAGGTTAAGAAGAATCGTTAGGGATTTTTAGATATTTGTTTTTAGCGTTTTAGGGATTTTATAAACTACTATATAACCCCTAAGAACGCCTTTTTGCCAAAAGCTTTTCTTTTTGCTATTTTTAGCTTTTTCTTAGGTTTATTTTTGAATTTTTCTCTCTGACGATGAAATCTATTTGCCTTATTTTCTTCATGTTTTGCTACTGATTCCTGCTTAGTTTTATGGTTAAGATTTCTGGTGCATTTTGATCTTATATTTTATGACTTTAATCCTCTTTTTCTGAGTTAATCTTCAGTTTTCATAAGTTTGTGTTCTTACTGTTTTCAACCACCATGATTTTCTGGGTTTATGTTTTTATTGTTCTTGATCATTTTCTTCTGATTTCTGATTTTCCAACTTTTGATCATCATTCTATGATTTTCGGATTTGTTGTTTTTGGTATTTTTAAGAGTTGACTTTTGATCATGATGTTTTTTTTTAGAAGTTATGCTTTCTGGTTTTCTTGATTTCATACCCACCATGTGTAGTGAGTAGTTACCTAGTTTCCATGAGGATGGGGTAGACTGGTGTTGAATCCTTGTTTTCCCTAGATGCCTAAGTTGATTGTCTATTTATTCCTTATGTTTTACTATTCTTCATGCTTATTTCCTTTTGATCAACTGATATATGACATTAGACATTTTCGCACCCAAAAGGTGTCTAATGAAATGTCTGAACAAGTGATTTATGAGATTTACATACCTAGCCTACGAGATTAGGTGTTTAGGGTGTTTATTGGCTTTAGCATATTGGTTCTTGATGCCTACTAGGTGGTCTTCCGTTAACGAGATTTTGGTCTAGACTTTTCTTAGGATGAAATCATTTGCCAAGAGATTGAACTTGGTTTTTATGAATCTGCTGTCTAGGTATTAACTCATTGTTTGAGGTAGGTTAAATCATTTCCCACTTGATTGTTTTTTACCCCCATTTTCTCTTCTGCTTTTATTTCACTTGCTTTCTACCCTTAGTTTATGTTTATGCATGTTAGCCTTCATGTCCTGTTTATTTTCAGCATGTTTTGCTGGTTTAGGATTTGTTATTTCTTGTTTGGCTTGAATCAGTAGACACAATTGCATCTAAAGTGGTTAACAACATACCCAATTAGATTGACACCTATTCATAATGCAATGACATGATAGTGTGAAAGGAATTGACTAGTAAAAACCTTACAATTAATTTGGCGCTGCTACCGATTGGGTGTTTGTTTGTTACATTTTTTATTTTGGTTCTGTTGAGATCAAGTTCTTTTTCTATTCCCATTCTCACTTTGTTTTCTTTGTTTTCAGGTACTTCCAACAATAACTCCAATGTATGAACTTGAGAAGTAGAGGATCAACTGACTTACTTCCACTCGTTCCAGACATTGGTGCTCTTGAAAGGGAAAACACTCGGTCTAGAAGGGAACATGAACGTTTGGAGCACTTGAGAAGGTTAGATATGAAAATGGAGAATAACATTAACCCTAACATTTCACGTACCATTGGTGCTGGTGATGCAGCTAGTACTCACCCAACTTCTCTTTCACTGCTGCCAACTCTGCTTCTTTTCTCCTCATTTCTTCATTCCTTAGAGGATCCCTTTGATGTCGGGATCCCGCTCCGGGAAAGCAGTAGCTAGCCATGTTTCTGAACTTGTAGACACGACCCTTCGTCTTCGTCACCTGAAACAAAAAAAAAAGTACTGAATTAGTATTGAAAAATTAAAATACTATGTAATTAACTTGAAATTTTATTTACCTCATCGGCAACCCTGTACTAGGTCTCCAAGTCGAGATCCTCATCGTCTGGTGTCGCCTGAGATGACCGGACCTCCTCGTAACGTTTTTTAGCCGTCTCCACCAACTCCTTAGCTACTTGATCTTGAATCTCTTTGGTCTTCTTGTTGGTGTGGAAATCCTCGATCATCTCGATCGGCGTCGGCTCACGTCCAATCTTCTGTCTCTGTTTAACAAAAAGAATGTTAAAATTAGATGTAGTATGATAATGTAAATTTAGTATTCAAATTGTACACTTACCAGATCTCCTTGACGTGTGAACGAGCTTCGCGAACCCGAGTTCGTCGTCGCGATCCCCTTCCCGTCACGCTGGCTTAGCCGGTTGCCTTGGTTTTGGACCGATAAGGATTGCGTCCCTCCCTAATCCCAATGAGAAATGTAGCCGTCCAGAAGTCCATTGGGGGGGTTAATAAAACCCATCTCGTCAATGGGTGTGGACGGGACTCCGGAGGACGTTACTAGTATCCAAGAACGTCCTATCAGTCCCATGATATCTGAAATAACCGTAATTTCTAAAATTACGGACATTCAAAATCGTTATTAGTTTAACATTTTATATTTAAATTTTATAAAATTTATAAATTTCATAAAATCACAAAAAAATGCCTAAAATCTTTTTAAATTTATCAAACATCTCCTAAATTTTCATAAAATCACAAAAAATCCTAAAATCTCTAAAACTTTATCTAACATCTCTAAAAAATTCAAAAAATCACTAAAAAATTCCTAAAATCTTTAAAATTTTTCACAAAATCTTTTAAAAATTCAAAAAATCTTAAAATTCCTATAAACACCAAAATTTTCTAAAATTACCAAAAAATTCCCAAAGCCTCTAAAAATCTCTAATAATTCCTAAAATCACTAAAAAATTCCAAAAATCTTTAAAAATTTCACAAAATCATTAAAAATTTCAAAAAATCTTAAAATTCCTAAAAACACATAAATTTTATAAAATTACTAAAAATTTTCAAAATCTCTAAAAATCTTTAATAACCACCTAAAATCTAGAACAATCCATAGTTATATCCCTAAAATCTAAAACAATCCATCAACTTTCCCTAAATCCCTAAAACCCTAAAATCTCCAAAAATAACCGTTTAAATCGGTTTAAAACTTCAATATACACTAGAAATGAAGAAATGTACTTACCTTGAGTTTGGATTCGTCATTTGATGGAGGTTTTGGGGCCGGATTAGAGAGATTTTGGATTTTTTTAGGTTTTCGCGTTATAAATGAAGTAGAAAGAGTCTGTCCAAATTTCTTATATCGCACTTTCTGACGGAAAAATCCGTCATAATTTAAAAATTTCCGTCATGAATATGAAATAAATCAAAATTTCGCGTGGTTACGAAATTTTTGGGAAACCTAAGCGCGCGAAAACAAAAAAAAACCGTTGGGAATTCCGTTAGGAATTCATGACGGAAATAAAATCCGTCAGGAATTCCTGAAGTACACATTTCCGTCAGGAATTCTTGACAGATTGCATATTTTCCGTCAGAAAAACCGTCGGAAATATGAACTTTAAATTTAATATCTTCTTTAAACTTTGATTTTACAATTTCATAAACTTTGATTTCAAACTTTAAGTTTAAACTTTCAAAAACTATGATTTAAATTTTGATTTACAATTTCGTAAACTTTGATTTTACAATTACATAAACTATGATGTAGACTTTCATAAACTATGATTTAGACTTTTTAAAAGTTTGATTTAAAAAAGAAAAACAACAAGAACTTTGATTTAAACTTTCAGGAACTTATACAACAACAAAAAATATTGAATACAAAGAGAAAATCATAAATTACTCTCAAGATGCCGAGTAATCTGACGAATCCGTGTCATCCTGAAATTCGTCCCCAGACTCCTCGTCCATGTCATGTATGCCGAATTCTAATTCACCGAACATAATGAAGTCCACCACAAGATTTACGGCCATAGAAGGTTGAATCTCAGCAAGTGATCCGTTTCCGATTGGTTGTAGTGGTTCAGGTTCATAAACGCCTTCAATATTTCTTCTAGGATTGATATGTGTCGCCGTTATCCTTGGATCGTTCCTACTTGAGATGCGTGGGTACCTAATGTAAGATACCTGCACATATGCGGAAGATTAGTATGCTTCATATAATGAATACAATATTATTTGGATTTGTACCTGATCTGCTTGTGAAGCAAGTATGAAAGGGTCATATTTCCCAATTTTTCTGCGCGAGTTTATCGAAGTTACTCCAAACTTGTCTACTTTGACACCTCTACCATCAGTTAGATCATACCAATCACAGATGAAGACAACACATCGCATGTTTAACATCCCTGAGTATTTGACCTCCAAAATCTCTCGGTGAACCGTTAGATGTTCCATGACGTCAAAGAAAAACGGTGGGAAAATCTTCTCCAAGTCGCAAAGGATCATTGGTATACTCCTCTGTAACGTGGAAATACCATCTGCGGTAAGTGTTCGTTGGCTAATGTCACGGAAAAATGCCCCAACCGCTGTACAAACGAAAATATTAGTAAGTGAAACAAATTGATAAAATATAAGTTAAACACACACATATGTTCACGTTTATACCTGCGATGGCTTCATGAATATCTTTCGGCAGGAGATGCTCAAATGCAAAAGGGAGTAGGCGTTGCATAACGACATGACAATCGTGGCTCTTCACCCAATGAATTTGCCTTCTCCGATATCAATACAATTTCTCAGGTTGGAGGCGTATCCATCAGGGAATTTGACTCTATGAATTATCTAGTCAAAAAACTCAGCCTTTGCAGTCTTGGCTAATCTAAATACAGGAATTGGACAAACTCCATCATCCGTAATGTGAAACTTTGGACGAGAAAAAATATCCGCCAAGTCTAACCTAGAATTGAAATTGTCTTTCGTCTTTCCTTGGACATTAAGCATCGTGTTCATAATGTTGTCG
>OVBE01006759.1:0-19366 GCA_900406425.1 Iberis pinnata | reverse complement strand
GGTTTTTCAGGACTTTTAGGAGTTTTTGGGAAGGATTTGAGAAATTTCAGAAAAGCAAAACTTAACGTTGAATGCAGCAGCACTCAGCAGTCAGCATGGAATGGACTGAACTTACCTTAGAGCACTTGCAGGATCGATCTCAGGCACTTCGGCGACGAAACAGGATCGATTGGTTGCCAGGACCTTGGAATTGATTGTTAGTAGAGATACTGTCTAGGGGTCAACTCATTGTTTGAGGTATGTTAGGTACTTAGGTAGCCCATGATGGATTCTCAAGTCAATTACCCTTTGTCCTCAAGAACGACTTTACATTGATTGCATTTTTACCTTTTCTTGCTTTTACACTGGTTTGCATCCAAAAGTGTTTCAAGCCTCTCTCTGTTTTTATGCTTTTTACTTTCGTTGCTCTTAGGACCTTTTAGCAACCAAACCCCCCCCCCTTTTAACATTAGTTTGACTTTAAAGCATCCAATACATCCACATTGCTTAGTACGCTCCCATTATGGATTGACAAACCCATCCATACTACAACGATGGGTTGATTGATAACCCAGGGACCCAAAATCCCTATTATCAGATCTTCAATATCATTCTTTCGCCAGAACAGGTAATCCATATTTGTGAATTGGCTAGTCGATGGGAAGAGAGTTGGCGGTGTTGGTGTGTTCGCATGTGCCCATGTCTGTAGAGCAGGAGGGCATTCAAAGATCGCATGATTTATCGTTTCATTTTCTACACCACACCTAGGGTAGTGATTATCACATCGTATATGACGATGAATAAGATTTCTTGTCACAGCTAATTGTCCCGAAATTAACTGCCAAATAAAATTTTTTATTTTTGAAGGGGCTTTAATCTTCCATGCAAAGGCCTGGAGTTTCCTTATGCTTGGTTCTTGTGTTGCTTTTGTCTTGTTTATCAAATTGGTAGCAACCCAGTACCCAGATTTGACAGTGTACATCCCATTCTTCGTATAATTCCAGCAATATCCATCACGATGATAATCTTGACTTATGGCCAGAGATTTTATCAGTTCGATATCTTCCTGATATATGTACTTTTCTGATAGCTCAATATCCCATCTCTTAGGATTTCCGCACATCAAGTCCTTTGCTGACATCAATGGGTGTAGCACTGGTGCAAGTGGTTTAGCTGGCCTTGCAAGTAATGTTGGAATCCATAAGTCTTCCCAAATCCTTATTTCATGTCCAGAGTGAACTTTTTGTCTAATTCCCATAGATATAATTGGCTTCGCAACCATAATACTCGTCCATCCATATAATGGATTGTAGACTTCCTTCACACGCAAAGGTGAGCTGTAACGGAAATATCTACCACGTAGAACCCTGGCTAATAAAGAATATGGGTATTGGGTTAGCCTCCACATCTGTTTCCCTAATAAAGTGAGGTTGAATTCATGTATTAGCTTGAAACCTATCCCTACTTCCTCTCTTGTTCGACATAATGTTTCCCACTTCACCCAATTNAGCCATTGACACGACCTTGTAGTCTATCTTTTAAAAAGGCAAAGAGCCTTACTTTTGAACCACTAATATCCTCCGGAATACCCAGATAGGTTCCCATGCCTCCCTCATTAGATATTCCAGTCGTATTTTTTACTGATTGTTTCACATTTTCAGATATTCTCTTACCAGAGAATAACAATGATTTATCTATAATAATGCATTGTCCTGAAGCTTTCCCATAAATTGCCAGCGCTTTCATTATTTCATCGCATTCATGGGACTCCGCCTTATAGAAAAACAGGCTGTCATCAGCAAAGAGTAGGTGAGATATCGGAGTGCTTGCACGTGATACGCGCATCCCCGTTATCTTTCCCTGGCTTTCTGCTTGATTTATAAGGCTAGCGAGTGCCTCCGTGCATAAGATGAATATGAAAGGATACAAAGGATCTCCTTGATGTAATCCCCTATGAGGGATTATATGTCCCCTTGGCTGACCATTGAATAAGACATGGTATCTCACCGATGTTACACATCGCATTATCCATTCAATCCATGTATTAAAGAATCCCATCTTCTTCATGATCGCGCTTATAAATTCACATTCTAGCCTATCATATGCTTTACTCATGTCCATTTTTATTGCCATTTGTCTATTCTTCCCCCCAGAGCTTTTCCGAAGAGAATGGAATAATTCTTGTGCTATCAAGACGTTATCTGTTATATGACGTCCAGCAACAAAGGCTGACTGGGTTTCAGAAATTTTAGGTGGTAGAGTTGTCTTCAATCTCTGATATAGGACCTTAGATATTATTTTATAGCTGGCATTACACAGGCTAATAGGTCTAAACTGTGACATTTCATTGGCATTTTCCTTTTAGGGATTAGGAAGATATTAGCATCATTTAGCCCATTAGCCATTATCCCTGGAAAGAGAAACTCATTAACCATACGAGTTAGGTCTTCCTTCACAATGTCCCAGAATTTCTGATAAAATAATGCAGTGAAACCATCTGGACCTGGAGCCTTTCCTGGGTGCATCATGAAAAGTGTTGTCTTAACCTCCGACTCCGAAACTGGTTTAATAAGGCATTCATTTGTGCGGTCGGAGATGGTTGTAGTAACATTCTCTTTTGCCTCATCAATGAGTTGTGGGTTTGATGTTTGGAATAATTCTCTAAAATAATTAGTAGCAATGGCCAATAGTTTTTCCTCATCTTCTACTCGCATTCCTGTCGTGTCTAGTAAATTCGTGATCTTACTCTTCGCCCTTCGTTGCTTGGTAATGGCATGAAAGAATTTTGTGTTGGCATCGCCTTCTGAAAGCCAAAGTACTCTATTTTTCTGTTTCCAAAAAAGCTCCTCTGCCTTAAGGGCATCATTTAGTTCTTTCAAAGAATCCGCTATCTCCTCCGTTGTTGCTCCATCCTCAGAATAGAGATTATCGACCCTAGATTTAAATTAGTGCATGATTAGGGAAATGGTTAGTGCCATGAGAATGAATTAGTCTATTTATGAAATCTTAGACCAAGGTTTAGCTTAATAGTTAGTATTGAACATCATGGGAAGTTACTTAATTAACCAAATCAATAACATATGCCATTTTTGTAGCCATTTTACCTTTGAAATTTGATTTTAAAATTTTCTTGACTTTTATTGGTTATAGTTGACTTTTGAACTTATGTTGACTTTTGTTGACTTTCTAATTTAAGCATGTTTGAGTGTTTAAAACCAATCAATCTTAATGTCTTAGACTATATAAGATTCATATAGAACTAGTGTGTTAATTTCCTGAATTTGGATTGATTCTTAAGTGTTATAATGACGTAACAGATTTAAGTTGTTTGCTTAAACATTTGCTTAGGAAAACTTGTGTTTATCAGTAGTAAGCAATAAAATAAAGGCGTTAGGCATTAGAGAATTCCACAGGTATTCAGATTTAAAAGCCAAGGTTAACATGCAGGATTTTACTTTGAAAATAGTTCTCAACATGAAAGACATAAATAGAATAATCTCCTCTCAGAGTATTAAACGCTATGTTCGAATTATTAAAAAAAACTCTCGTCGTATCTAACTAATTCAACCATGCAATAATGTTCAAATTCAATTGTTCATAAGCATTCAGGAAAATACTCTCGCAAGCAAGAACACTTATTCATCTAGACTAGGTTAGATCTATAAACCAAATCTCTTTGCGTTTATCGATATAATATCAATGAACTAGATGGCCAATCTAATTCATGCATTAATAACAAATCTAGACTAATAACTTAACAATTTCAATCCTTTATGTTAAACCTTAACATTCAAACTTGGTTTCCCCAAAAAAACCCTAAAACCTAACTAGTGAACTACTCAGATATTGCAAAGCATGAACAATACAAAATCATAGAAGAACACATCATAAAATAAGTATATATATTGATAAATAATGGAGGTTCAGAGAAAAATTCTCCCAAATACAGAGTTTCAGAATCTCCTCTCCCTCAATAAAAGCTCTAGAGTTTTCAAATTATAAAAGTGTAATAAAAATAAACCAGCCAAAAGGCTTTTATAGTTTTAGGAAAAACAATTAATTCAAAGAAAACTTGATAGTCTTGGGGACTTGAATCGCAATTTTGGAAAATATTATTTTCTTCTCGAGTTAAGGGATCGATCGGGCATCCTAGGGATCGATCGATCCCTTATGCTCTTTTGTACGATCGGGCGCTTAGTTTCCCGATCGGGCACTTTTTGGAATAAACTAGGAGCTTTGCTCGATCATGTGTTCGATCAAGCACTTTTTGGATAAGTTTCCCGATCGATCTTCTCCTTTTCCCGATCAGGAAAACGTGTCATCAACTTGATATTTCTTCTGAATTGCTCTGAAATGCACATCTTTGCTCCAAAATGACCTGAACTCCTGAAGTCATGAAAACAAACGAAAACCACAAGGAAAATGCTCGGATAATGCAGAATATCAGACATAAATGCCCACTATTAAGCATTAAAACAGAGTGATATCAACTCCCCCAGACTTAGATCTTTGCTTGTCCCCAAGTAAAGAAAGATCAAATCCAGAGAAGAGGTTTTAAAAGGACTACACAAAAACTCACAAAATCTCATCAACCTTAAGCACAGTTTCAAAATTCAAAAGACACTAATCTAAAAAAAAAAACTACTTTGAATGGATTGTTTACCACCACTAAAAATAGCATGCTTCCTACTCCAAATCTCAAATCAATCAAGTACCAAATCATATAAACCAGCTCTTTAAATTCAATTAAGTTCATATACATGCATTCTCACATATGGTATATCAATCAATATACTCAAGTACCTCTTCTATCTAAGTGCTCATACCAAACAGAGCATCTAACGACTTCCGATCCTGATCCTTTTTTTCCCTTTCTCACTTCTCTTTTTCTCTTTTTCTTTTCTTACGGCTTTTCTCTTTTTCTTATTCTTCGCATTTATGCTCTTTTCTTTCTTTTATTTTCATTCTTCTTTTAGCAGCAGGTTTTTCTGGGATTGACTGTGTACTTCTAGGTCACGCTTTATATCCTATTTTGTACCATTTTTTATTTCTGGAGGGAGAGAGAGAAAGGACCAGGATCGTACTGTAATAACTTGTCGGTTTTACAGAACACTGAAGAGTAAGATACCTAGCTTTCATAGTATACCAACACCATAAGCAAGAGAAATTTATGTTCAGATTAAGTCCTATCATGGCAGAGCTAGCATCAAATCATCAATAACTCAAAACACTCAGAATTTTCAGAAACAAATTAATCAATAATGGGGTTCCAATCCTAGTCTAAACAATTAATCTAAGTCAGCAGTCTAAAGAAATCGATACTACACTCGTATTAGGCTAATAATCATCACAGATTCTGGTCATAGTTCATTTGACTCTATAAGATTCAATTAAATCAAAAACAAAAATTGAAAATTTTCACCAAAAGACAAAAAATCAAGACGTAGTTAGTATCATTACACCCTCCCCCAAACTTACTTCACACCATCCCGGTGTGAAAATAAATCCAAGAGAAAGAATAAGAGTAACCATAATCAATAGAGAAGTTTGCAATAGATAAAAATAAAATAAATATTATATTATACTATATGCGTTCAAGGGAAAGGGAGGTACTAATGGTGAAGTATCCTCAATCTAAAATCCGCTCCAAACTTGCTATCTCACATGATCGGATTGTTGCTTGGAACTGCTATCTTTGCAAAACGAAAAAACACTCAAGAGAAGCGTTAGTGTTTTGTTTTGAAGCACAACGAAAAAACACTCAAGAGAAGTGTTCGTGTTTCGTTTTGAAGCACATAACAGAATGGTTATACAATGATTGAGCAATGCTAACTTAAGAGCTAACAAGAATCACTTGTAAGAAAAACCATTAAGAGCATAATGATCGAGAAATACTAATTAACAAGTAGCAACAATCATATGTGAAATGCACTATTCGAAACAGTTCTAGGCAATCAATCAAGTTGGTAAGTAAAGATCAATGATCAAGCAATACTAATTGTAATTAGCAAGAATCAAGAAATACTAAATGAGAAAAATCAAACTAAATCATAGTTTTAAAATCTACCCAAATCAAAACTTCAAGTAAAGTGGTTAATGATGAGCAATGATCTTAGCAATACTAATAGATAATAGCAAGAATCAAAAGAGAAACCATTAAGATAACCAAAAATTCAAGTGAGATGATTAGAAATGAAAATAGATAAGAGATAACCCGGAGTGTCTTGAAGATCCCTCACCAGTAATATCTTAAATCTTAGAGAACTCAAAACTAAAAATAAATAGGTTAGGACTAAAAACAAAACTGACTCAAAATTTAAAAAACAATTACTCTGAAACACGAAATAGTGGGTTGCCTCCCACTCATCGCTTGTTTAACGTCACTTTGCTTGACGGTACTTATCTCTAAGCTGGGATTGAATCAACATCCAAAGATGCTCCATAACAAGCTCCATAATCAAACACCTTCAGCTTCAGTCACTTACTCATCACACATCCATTGTAACATTGATTCCTTTTTCCTTAAACTCTAGGGTGAATAATGCTCTAAGATTTGAGAAGGGTTTTGAAAAACCCTTGATTTTCACCTTATACTCAATTGCACCTTCAACTATTGCTTGAGGAATAAAAGTCACTTGAGAGTCCCACTTTTTCCTCTTCGGTTTCCCCTTCACCTTTTCCTTGACCTTTGGAATGGCACTCTTTGTTGAGATTGAGGTTCTTTGTGCAAGAATTCAGCAACTACACACTTAAGATCACGTTCAATCTGAAATTCATTCTTCATCTCCTCTTCTTTCACCATAGTTAGCCTGGATATCCCCTTTGGAGGAATCGCTAGATAGAAAACCCTTTTCTTGATGTTCTTCAGGGATATACGTTGATTAGGTAGAACAACAACAGCTCCTACAGTTGCAAGAAAGGGTCTCCCTAGAACCAAAGGTTCATCTTGGTACCCATTCATCTCCGAAATGTGGAAATCAATAGGAACAAGACAATTCCCAACTTATACCAATAGATCAGAGATAAACCCACTGGAAGATAAAGTAGAATCATTAGCAAACTTAAAAGTCATCTTAGAAGGCTTGATACCTGAAATTCCCAATCTCTCTACAACCATTCTTGAAACGACGCTCATATTAGGTCCAGTATCACAAAGAGAGTCTATGAATTCTACTCCCTTAGTCGAACAAGAAACCAAAAATTTCCCAAGATCTTATAGCTTATGGATTTTCCTAAGTGGATTTGGTTGCTTCCCAATCATGTCTTCATCCTCAACATCTAATATGGGCTTTGTAGGTTGCACTGGGTAAGGGATTCTAGATTTATAGGCCATAGGAGGAACAAGGTCTATCTCAGGGGAAGGATTGATTGATCTCTAAGGGATCAATCGATCTCCATCTTTTTTCGAATCCGGTAACATCTGCCCGATCGTGCACTTTCTAAGGGATTGATTGATCGGGCTTCAGAATTTCCCGATCAATCAAAAGTCCCTTGAATTTTTGCACATGTTTGCTCGATCGGGCTTGGAACACCTGATGGGTCTCGTCCCCCGACACTTGTTTTCCCGATCGTGCAGTTTCCTCTGTAACTTTTTCAAACTTCTCAAAATCTGTATCTTGTTCAAATTCATCCAATTCTTCAACAAAATCAGCAACTATAGTCTTACAATACCCCTTCGGATTGTCTTCAACTTTCCCAGGAAAGACATCATCTTGTCTCTTTACAGCTTCAGAAGTCTGAGCAACTTGAGTATCCAGATTTTTCACATGTGAAGACAATGCCTCAAATTTTTTATTTAGTCCTTAACCTCTCTTTGAGGTTGTTGTTGTCCTCCTAAAATCTTTTGAACATCATTACAATCGAATTTCATTGAGGAGCTTGAGCTGTAGGTGCTTGTTGAAAGACAGGCTGAGAGGTTTGTTGAAAACCGCTTGAATTAGAGTTCTGCACATAGTTCATTTTCTGATTTCCTTGGAAACCACCACCTCCTTGGTTCTGAACAAACTGATTACCAAAATTAGGCACAAAAGGTATTTTTTGAATTGGGTAAACCTGATCTTGTGGATTTTCCACATTGTTACTTCTCCAAGAGAGATTTGGGTGAGTCTTGTTAAAGCTTGAATTATATCCCTGATTGTACACCCTTTGACCTTGACTATTGATATAGCTCACTTCTTCTTCAACAGGACCAGTTTCTGGCTCTTGGAATGCAAAACAAGCAGCTTCAAAATCATCAACAAGGTTGACCTGTTTCCGGCTTTGATTCTTAAGGATTTGATTCAGCAATCCTTTCATTTCTGTTAATTCTCCTTTCATCTCTGAAAGTTTGGAGTTAGCAGAGAATGTAGATGCTTTGGTTCGACGATCAAACTCTGGGCAGTGATTGCTATTGCTGACTTCTAGGTTCTCTATCAAGCGATAGGCATCTGGAGCAGGTTTTTGCATAAATTGTCCATCGCTTGTTGTATCTAAGGACAACTAGTATTTCTGGTCAATTCCCATATAGAAGGTGTTGTTGAGACTTGCATATGAGAAACCATGGTGTGGGCAATCACGAAGAAGCTCCTTGAATCGCTCCCAAAATTTATAGAATGATTCCACTAACTTTGTACAAAACCAGAGATCTTGTTCCTTAAAGTGTTAGTCCTAGTGGTAGTGAAGAAGTGATTGAGGAACTTGGCTTTGCAATCATCCCAAGTTACAATAGAACCAGCATGTAAAGATTTCAACCAGGTAAGTGCTCTTTCAGCTAGATAATGATGGAATAAGTTGCAATGCATGAAATCACGCGATACCCCATTGATTTTGGTAGTACTGCAGATTGATATCACTTGATTTTAATGCTTTATAGTGGGTATCTATACTATCTATTTGGCATTACCCGAGTGTTTTCCATGTACTTTTTGGCATATTTTCAGGTTTCTAGGTGCTTGGGACATTATGGAGCAAAAAGATGGATGTGTGCACAAAATGGATGCAAATTGGCGTATGTAGATGCAGAATCCGTCAGAAAGTTCAAAAGTTTACCAATTCTTGAAGATGATCCCATGGATGGATTGAGCTGAAACTTTGGCACAACATAGACACGTGAGTTAACTTTCATGTGGAAGTGGTTTGAAGTCAATCTATTGATGCAATCAAAAGCTATGGCGATTTTACTAAAGACTGGTCAAGCTGTCTCGCAGAAGAAGCATGTGCAGAAAGTGTGAAAAGAGATCGATCGTTCCAAAAAAGGATCGATCGATCCAATCCTCCTGAAAACTTACGTAAAAATAGATCAATCGATCCCTAAAGAGATCGAACGATCCCTGCATCCGAGAATCACTAAAATCATCCAAATTTACAATTATGCCCTCAAGACTTATCAAGATGTTTTCATATTGGTTTTAGTTTATTTTACCTTATTTTTAGCACTATATAAGCCTTTTAGGTTTTATTTTGAGACTATCACTTATTTTATTTCCCGGAGCTTTTACAAAGAGACGAATTCCAACCTTTTGGAGAAGAATTATGAACTCTTTTCTTTTTAATATATTGATTTGGTTTTTGAATGTGTTCTTCTCTGATTATGATTTATGCTAACTTTTATATATATGAGTAGTTCACTTGTTAGGTTTTAGGGATTTCCTAGGGAAAACATGATTTGATAGTTTGGGCTTAACACAAATGATTGAAATTGTTAGGTTCTTAGTCTAGATTTATTTTTTATGCTTGAATTAAACTGGCCATTTAGTTCATTGATATTAGGTTGATAAATATAACTGGATTTGTTTTAGAGATCTGACATATTCTAGATGAATTAGTGTCTCTGCTTGCGGGAGTATTATCTTTGATGCTTATGAAAATATCGAATATGAAATCATTGCATGATTGAATTGTTGAAATACGGCGGGAGTTCTGTGGAATTCGACCATTTACTATACTACAAAGATCGGTTATCTACAGTGTAGATTTAGGATTAAAATCTTGAGTCTTTCAGATTTTTGGCGCCGTTGCCGGAGACCAATACAGTGCCTTTGAAAAAGAATATCCAACACTGCCAATGAGAGTTGTAGCTGAGTTTCTTTGACTAAACATCCTCTTACACCGAGCAGCACTTGAGGGAAGACATATCACACATGAAGAGGTCAACTTAGCTCAAAGACTTGAAGAGGTAATATATTGGGTTCCACCAAGCCAACTAGAAGGTATATTTGAGTTTAACTCAGAATTACATGATTATGAATTGTCACTTGCCTAGCATTGAAGATATAACTTCTAGTTTGGATACACCCATGATTGTTGATGAATGTTATGNAAACACTTACTAGGAATTATGATGGAATATGTTATGACATTCATGATCTCAAGTTAAGGTTTTCAATGCATGATGAGTCTGGTCCACTTCTTAAAAAGTAATGCCTAAGATATGTGCTTGATGTAGATAAGATATTAAGTGATTTAGAAAATCCTAAGGTTGAGATGGACTTTAGAAGTAAGAATGATGTGTTTTACACGATTGATGGTGATGAAGTTGACTATTTTGTGTTGAATTCGTTTAAACCTGAAGTTGATTTTATTTTTCCATCTAATGCATTTGATTCTCATGAGCCTCTAGTAATCAAGGAACACTTCATGATATATGCTACATATGTAGTCAGCTTCTTTGATGTGATTGATGTCTTTGTGCCATGGACAACATTGTATTTCTTTGTGCATATATTCTATTTCACAAACAGGAGAAGGGATAAAGGTGCATTAGCTCAGCCATTTGATTCTCATGACTAGCACATTATGCTCCACAGTCAAGCTAACAACTTTAAACAAGCGCTGAGTGGGAGGCAACCCACTATTTGGTGTTTTAATTAGTGCTTTTGGTTTTTAGTCAGTCCAATTTTAGTTTACTAACTTTTTAATTTTTAGTTGTGAGTTCAAAGTGTTTTAGGAAGTTCAGAAAGAGAAGAATTGCTTAGAGGTTTAGATTGATTGATCCGTCTATGGATCGATCAATCCGTGAAGGATGATCATTTGCACATAATCAGAGATCGATCGATCCGTCTATGGATCGATCGATCCATCAACATTCAAGAGTTACCAAAGCAATAGATCGATCGATCCGTCTATGGACCTATCGATCAAAATGACTAGGAGAGTTACACAAAAATGGATCGATCAATCCGTCTATTGATCAATCAATCCATAGATCTTCATAACCAAAAAAAAGAGGAGAGATCGATCTTTCCGTCTATGGATCGATCGGTCCAAATGAAGCATGGATTTACGTTAAAAGGTAAGCTTTCCTTTTCAGGTAAGTTCCAATTTTTACATTGAACTCATGGTTTTTGTCATTTATCTTTTAGTCTGGTCTTATTCCTTCTCTTGGATTTATTTTCACACTGGTACGGTGTAAAGTAAGTCTGGGGGAGGGTTTATAATTACTAACCGTGTTTTATGTCTTTTTGGATGTTTCATCATTTGGGTGAAATTTTTTAGAATTTTCGTTTTTATTTAGTCGAGTCGAAGGAACAATGACCAGAATATGTGATGATTACTAGCCTAGTGTGAGTTTATAATTGATTTCTATTTGATTACTGATTTAGACTAACTGATGCGTTTAGGTTCGGAACCCCATTGACTAATTAGTATGCTTTTGAAAGTTTGGGTCTTTTGGATTGTTGATGAATTGATGCTAGCTCTAATAGGATATGCTTAAATTAATCTTAAATTCTCTTGCTTATGGTGTTGGATATACTTTGAATATCTAGGTATTTTTCTCTTCAGTTCTCTGTAAAACCGACAAGTTCTTTTAGTTAGATCCGGGTCTCTTCTCTCCCTCCCTTCAGAATAGAAAAGAAAAAAATGGTAAAAGAGAAAGGATTGTAAGCGTGATCTAGAAATCCGTAGTCAATCCCAGAAAACCCATCTACTAAAAAGAACATTAAAAGCGCATAAATGTGAAGAAGAAAAAATCAGAAAGAAAAAAAAAAAAGAAGTGATAAAGGGGGGAAAGGGTCAGGACCAGAAGTC
This sequence comes from Iberis pinnata, assembly GCA_900406425.1. Classification (NCBI taxonomy): domain Eukaryota; kingdom Viridiplantae; phylum Streptophyta; class Magnoliopsida; order Brassicales; family Brassicaceae; genus Iberis; species Iberis pinnata. Next base: position 7,381 of record OVBE01006759.1, on the reverse strand, counting down.
GATTGATGCTCTGTTTGGTATAGGCGCTTTGATAGAAAAGGTATCTAATAAACATTGATCGATACTCCATAGGCAAGAAAACACTTATTTGTACTTAATTGAATTTAGAGAGCTGGTTGAAATGATTTGATAGTTTGATTGATTTGGGATTTAGAGTAGAGAGTATGTTGTTAGTTAAGTGACGGTAAACTGTCTTTTTGCAGTGGTTGTCTAGGATTAGTGTCTTTTGAGTTCATGTGTGGTCCTTTTCAAACCTCTTTTCTGGACTTGGTTTTTGCTTTACTTGAGGACAAGCAAAGATCTAAGTCTGGGAGAGTTGATATCACTCGATTTTAATGCTTTATAGTGGGTATTATACTTGTTATTTGTCATTATCCGAGTGTTTTCCATGTATTTTTGGCATATTTTCATGTTTCTAGGTATTTGAGACGTTCTGGAGCAAAAAGATGGATTTGTGCACAAAATAAATGCAAATTGGCATATGCAAATGCATAATTTGGCAGAAAGGTCAAAAGTTTACCAATTCTTGAAGATGTTCCCATGGATGGATTGAGCTTAAATTTTGACACAAGATATCCATGTGAGCTAACTTTCATATGGAAGTGGTTTGAAGTCAATCCATTGGTGTAATCAAAAGTTATGGCGATTTTACTAAGACTGGTCAAGCTGTCTCGCAGAAGAATCATGTGCAGAAAGTGTGAAAAGAGATCGATCAATCCAAAAAAGGATCGATCGATCAAAACCTCCTGAAAACTTACGTGAAAATAGATCGATCAATCCCTAAAGAGATCGATCAATCCCTGCATCCGAGAATCACTAAAATCATCCAAAATTACAATTATGCTCTCATGACTTATCAAGATGTTTTCCTTATTGGTTTTAGTTTATTTTATCTTATTTTTAGCACTATATAAGCCTTAGGTTTAAGTTTTATTTTGAGAGGATCACTTATTTTATTTCTCATCGCTTTACAGAGAGACGAATTCCAACCTTTTGGAGAAGAATTTTGGACTCTTTTCTTTTTAATATATTGATTTGGTATTTGAATGTGTTCTTTTCTTGCTATGATTTGTGCTAACTTTTCTATATTTGAGTAGTTCATTTGTTAGTTTTTAGGGGTTTCCCAGGAAAAACAGGATTTGATAGTTAGGGTTTAACACAAAGGGTTCAAATTGTTAGGTTCTTAGTTTAGAGTTATTCTTAATGCTTGAATTAAACTGGCCATTTAGTTCATTGATATTAGATTGATAAACAGAAAGGGATTTGGTCTAGAGATCTGACCTAGTCTAGATGAATAAGTGTCTCTGCTTGCGAGAGTATTGTCTTTGATGCTTATTGACATATCGAATCTGAAATCATTGCATGATTGAATTGTTTAAATACGGCAGGAGTTTGTATTTAGTAATTCGATTGTAGGGATCTAATACTTCGTGAGGAGATTACTCTATTATTGTCTTTTGAGTTGAGAACTATTTTCAATATTAAATCATGCATGATAACATGGGCTTCAAACCTAAATACATGTGGAATTCCCTAATGCATGACACATTAGTTTATTGATTTACATCCTCTTTTAGTTTATTCTTTTAACTTTGTTACGAACACCCTTTTATTTTGTCTTAGCTAGAATCGAGATTTAACTGAAAGCTGTATTGTCTGGTCTTTGTGGAATTCGATCATTTACTATACTACAAAGATCTGTTCTTTGCAGTGTAGATTTAGGATTAAAATCTTGATCCTATCTCATATGTCCTCAAAAGTGTCAATATGATCCATTGGATGCTCATTTGGTAAACCACTAAATTGGTTGTTACGGATCATCTGGATGAGCTGAATGGGAAATTGGTACTCCCTTCGTTGAGGTTGTACAGGTTGAATAGGGTTTCTCTTAGCCTAAAATGCTTGAGGGTTGTTGAATAAACCAACTAGAGGATGGTTCTGAGCATTGTGTTGATTAGCAACTCTTTTCGGATCTCCATACAAGACAAAGTTTCTTGCATCGATGTTCTGAGGAATTGGGTTTTCCGACGGAATTTGGTTTCCATAAGCTCTTTGTTGGCCTTGTGGCAGTTGATTGCCATTAGCACCACCTCTCTCTTGATGGAGAATCAGTTCATTGAGTCCAAGAGGAGGTGGATCGATTTGACCTTTGGGTGCGACCGGATTACTGAGATCAATGTTGTCAGTCATTTTGATTGGATGAGCTTGCGTCTTTCTTTGCTTTCCAGTTTGAGCGTTCTATCTTCGCAAGTTTTGAGTTACTAAAGCTGAGCAATTCAGAGGATTTGTCAGATCTTCTGATCATACACCTGTAAAACAAAAACAAGAAGAAAGAACGAGATGAGTACTGTAAAAAGAAAAAACTTAGAGTATACTCTTAATAAAACTTGAAAGGCACTATTTTTCCCCAGCAACGGCGCCAAATTCTTATAGATATAGAATTTAAATCCTAAACTACACTGCAGAGAACATATCACAATATTATAGATAAGGTCGAATCCCACAGAGACCAGACAATACAACATCCAGTTTTATCTCAAATCAAGCTAAGACAGAATAAAAATATTGTTTGTAATGGAATCAAAACAGTAATTGAAATAATGATTGTAAACAATGAAATAAAAGCGTTAGGCATTAGGGAATTCCACAGGTATTCAGGTTTAAAAGCCAAGGTTAATATGCAGAATTTTACTTTGAATATAGTTCTCAACATGAAAGAGATAAATGGAATAATCTCCTCTCGGAGTATTAAACCCTATGTTCGAATTATTAGAAGCAAACTCTCGCCGTATCTAACTAATTCAACCATGGAATAATGTTCAGATTCAATTGTTCATAAGCATTTAGGACAATACTCTCGCAAGCAAACACTATTCATCTAGACTATGTCAGATCTCTAAACCAAATCTCTTTGTGTTTATCAATCTAATATCAATGAACTAGATGGCCAGTCTAATTCATGCATTAATAACAAATCTAGACTAAGAACCTAACAATTCAATCCTTTATGTTAAACCCTAACATTCAAACTTGGTTTCCCTAGGAAACCATAAAAGCTAACTAGTAAACTACTCAGACATTGCAAAGCATGAACATTACAAAATCATAGAAGAACACATCATAAAATATGTATAGATATTGATAAATAACGAGGGTTTATAGAAAACTTCTCTCAAATACAGAGTTTCAGAATCCCCTCTCCCTCAATAAAAGCTCTAAAGTTTATAAATTGTAAAAGTGTAATATGAATAAATCAGCCAAAAGGCTTTTATACTTTTAGAAAAAATTATTAATTCAAAGAAAACTTGATAATCTTGGGGACTTGACTTGCAGTTTTGGAAAATCTTCTTTTCTTCTCGGGTTAAGGGATCGATCGAGCATCCTAGGGATCGATCGATCCCTTCTGCTCGTTTGTACGATCGGGCGCCTAGTTTCCCGATCGGGAACTTTCTCCAAAATAAACCAGGATGTTTCGCTCAATCATGTGTTCAATCGGGCACTTTTTGGATAAGTTGCCCGATCGATCTCTCCTTTTCCCGATCAGGAAAATTGTCATTGATAACAAGGTTTTTCTGTCTTGTTTTGTTAGATCAATTCTTTATCTACACAAACATGCCATTGTAGTATAGGATTGGGTTGTCAATCCAAATGGGTGTGATGCTAACAATCTGGATGCGATTGGAACTACTAATTCAAGCTAAATATAAGAATGGGGGTTTTACTAACAAGTCCCAAGCAAACAAAAACATGCAGAAAACTAAAACAGGAGGAAACAAATACTAACATGCGTTGGCAGATACTAAGCATAAACAACAAGAAAGTAAAATGGGAGAAGATGAAATCAAGTGGGAAGTAGTTCCTGAGGACAATGGTAATTGACTAGAGATTCTTCTCGAACTACCTAAACACCTAACATACCTCAAACAATGAGCTAACCCCTAGACATCAGATTCATATGAAATCAAGTCCAATGTCTTGGTAATTGATTTCAAGAAAAGCAATCACAAAACCTAACTCTCGTGAACGGTACACTACTAAGCATGCATGAGGAACCAATCTACTAAAGCCAATAAGCACCCTAAACATCTAATCTCTTAGGCTAGGATGTGCAAATCTCTGAAATCACCATGTTCAAGCATTTCATTGAACACCTTCTGAGTGCTGAAATGCCTAAAATCATATTTAAATTGACCAGAAAGAAATCAGCATGAAGAGCAATGAAACAGAAGGGATCTAGATGCAAATCAACTTAGGCACTTAGGAAGAACAGGACATCAACACTAGTCTACCCCATCCTCAGGAACCTAAGTTAAACTCACTACGCATGTTTGATGCGAAATCAGTAAAACAGGAAAGCATAGCTACTAAGGAAAACATGAAGATCAAAAGTCAAAGATGATGAACACCAAGAACACTAACCCAGAAAAACAGAGTATCAATGGAACAGTAGTGAAAACAGCGGAAGTGAACAAGCTAAAAACAAGATTAAAAGCATAAAAACGTAGATCAACATGCACCAGATAGTTCAGAGCCCTAATCTAAGCATGAAAATGAAGAAAACAGAAGATAAACATAATCTTAAGCAAAATATGGGGTTAGAACATGAAGAACATCAAGAAAAACAAGAGAGAGAATAAAACCTAAGACAAAAGCTAAAATTGGCATAAAGAAAGAGGATCCTCGAAATGGAGGCGTTTAGGGCTTTTTATAGTGTTCATAGAAAAGCCCTAAAACACATAAAAGACAAAAGGCAATCTTTTAACTGGGTCTTGGGTCTGGTCCATCCAGATTCGAGTTGGTCGGGTCAGAGTTGCTTGGACTCGAGCTGGAGGTAGAGCCGGGCTCGATCCTCAATCAAGGCATCGATCGAGGCGGCTAAGAATAAGCAGCACAGGCTGGATGAGATGAATCCAGGCTACGATCAAGGTGGACAAGGTGGTGATCAAATCGGCTTAGAGGTGGCTCGGTCATGGGATCGAGCCAAAGGACTTGCGATGATCAAGGTGTTGTAGTGGTGATCGAGGCCACACGGGTGCGTGATCGAGGTGAGCTGTTGGATTTTGCCAAGGTAAAGCTGGCTTGGTCAAGGCAGAAGATGGCTGGATTGAGGTGAAAGATGGCTTGGCGGAGCATGGTCGAGGCGACCGAGCCGAAGACATTGGCTCGATCGAGGCGGGTCTGGGACGAAGTGATTGAGCTGTGATCAAGAGTTGGTCGAGGTATGACTTGGCCTTTATGTTGGCTCGATGTAGAAGTTGGTCCTTGGCTTGAGCTACACTTGAGTTATTTTCATCTCATGCATCTTCCTTCCCTTCTCTAAATTCGTAACAACGTTCTGAAAGCTCCTGAAAGTTATGAAAAATCTCCAAAATGCATGTGTATGCAAGTGTTAATGCAAAACTTCCTAAAAATTGCAAACTTGCTAATAACGTCTATAGATGCAACATATGTACAACTAAAAGACCCTAAAATGATGCTAAATGACTTCTTAAAATCACTAAAATGCAGAGACATCAGTCATCAACTTGGTATTTCTTCTGAATTGCTCTGAAATGAACATTTTTGCTCCAAAACGACCTGAACTCTTGAAATCATGAAAATAAACCAAAACTGCAAGGAAAATGCTCGAATAATGCAGAATGGCAGACATAAATGCCCGCTATTATGCATTAAAATTGAGTGATATCATATAGAACCCCATAAATTTGAATCAACCAGAAGTTCAAGAAGAGCAATACGGTTAAAATCTCATGAGGATGAATCACTCAATTGCAACAAAAGAAGATTTCAAGTCAAGAGCTTAAGAGACCTCAAAGGAGGTAATAATTCAAGGTTAAGAGCCTTAGAAGTAGACTTAAAAGATTGATAATCCAAAAGGCTATCATTTATGAAGATCAAGCATTGCATTTTATGTGGTGATCTAGTTTAAGAAATGGATAGAATGGATATATGTGCACTCCAGGGCACTTTCTGATCAGACTAAGAGGGTGCTTGACACAAATGAAGATGTTCTGGACCCTATGCTCAAGAAGGAATAATCTTCAAGTGGATTCACCCGAATCAAAGACTAGATGAAGGAGTTACAACATTTCAAACTGAAGAAGGCAGAAAACGTAGGTCATATATTTTGAAGATTCCATCCAAACTAGGAGGAAAAAATTTATGAACTTAATTTTTCTGAAAATGAGACTCAACAAAGAGTCTACAGAAGGTAGGCTCGACTATATAGACTTTATGATCAAGAAGTTATTGTCTCTTCAAACATACATTCTAAGAAGCCAAAATCTGTGAAGTTTAAAGATTGGGATAAAACCCCAACAAAAGATGAACTATAAGAAGGAGGTGTGTTTCACTTCAAGATACTTAAAGTAGACTCAAGAATGAAAATAATAGAAAGATCCAAGTTCAAATTCATAAAGGAATTGGCCATATTGAAGAATCTTCTAACCTTGAAGATCTATACTTTTTTCCATTAGTGAAGATTTATCCCATGAGGTTTTCATCACTAAGGCTTTTAATGAAGTAGATCTTCTAGGTTCCAAGCTAAACTAATTTTTATTGAGTTAAGTTGAGGGGGAGTATTGAGATGAAGATCTCATTGTGATCAAAGATACAAATCAAAGGATCAAGAAGACCTTCAGCCATTTTCAGAAGATGTGCAAAAGTATGGCACAAAGTTCATCAAGATATAAGACCAAGCTAAGATTATGGTATATGCAAAATTAGTGTATTTCAGACGTGCAAAATTAGTGTAGTTTGAATATGCAAAATCAGTACAACCCAGGAATGAGCAAAAGAAGAGTGTTTTAGGAATGTGCAAAAATAGGGTATCAAACCAGAAGAAAAGAAGTGTGTTCCAGCATGTACAAAATTAGGTGATTCACTTAAGCTTTTGCACACGTTGTCCACGTTTGACTTGGTATTTGGAGCCAAAATTCAAACTTGGTCTTTAGAGCCAAGATTTCAAATTTCAAAATTCAAATTCCAAGTTTCAAATTGTATGTCTAGATTCATTATATCTAGTTTTAGGATTTTTTTGCAATCTCTATATAAAGAAGGTTAAGGCTTCCATTGTAAAGATAGGGAGAGAAAATTTTCTCACTTCATCAATAATAAATCATTTTCATACTCCATTCTCTCTTAAACTCGCAACCTCTAATCTCTTGTTCTCTCAAAGTCTCAAGTGACTCAAAGTTATACCCCTCACATTCTCTCGGTTTCTCTTAAGTTCTTCATCACTCTTCTCATCTTCTATGAACCAATCTCTTCAAAAATCAACAATTTGAGCATACAGAATCAATGAACCAAGCATCCTGTAACACCACGACTCGGATATTGAGCCGCCACGTCACGCCTTATTCCCGGGAACCGACAGAACCGG
>OVBE01006758.1:0-19369 GCA_900406425.1 Iberis pinnata | reverse complement strand
ATATATATATATATATATATATATATATATATATATATATATATATATATATTTTTTGGTCTGCTAAAGTTTATCCGTATCTGATTTTATAACCATATATTCTTTTTTATAAAATATTTATAAGTAAGAAACCCACATTTAATATCCAAAAAATTAAAATATATTTATTGAAATATAGTAAGATTTATTGATCGATGGTAACACTATTTACAATAATATTTAGTTATTAAATTTTTTTGTCTAAAACTAGTACTCTTTCCGTTTTTTACATATTGACGTTTTAGTTATTATTTTTGTTTAAAAAAAATTGTCGTTTTAGGTTTTCAATGCAGAAATTTAATAAGTTTGATTTTTCTGACAAATATCATAACTTCAGTACTTTTTTCTATTGGTTGGTTTAGAAAACTTAATGTTATTTTTTAAAAAACATAATTTTTTAAATTTGTGTGAAAAGTTTAAAAAGACAATCTTTATTAAAGGGAAGGAGTATTTTTTATTAAAATATTTATTGAAAGAATATGTTTAACTTTTTCACAACTTAACTTTATTATCCTAACTACTTATGACAAAACTAAAGTTACTTGAGAAATAAATAAATAAAAAACAAACTTTTTGATAATAATAATAATATTATAGTTATAGCCTATGAGAATTCGTATTCTACATATGTCACCTGTGATCTGTAATATGAATAGATCTTTATATTCATACAACAATTAATCTTGAGTCTTACTCTTCACTTTTATTGTCCTCCACTAACTTAATGCGTTGTACAGAAAACAATTATATATAGACATGTGAGACACAAGCTTCGTATATTATTTATTTCTTTTCTACATTTTTATTATCCTTTTCGCCACGACTTATATGTTCAAAATTATTGGTCCAACAAATAATTTCAGTTAAGATAGATTTTTCTAGGAAATTATTTTTTATGGATGTTTGATTATCCATAACTGGGAGAATCTCTCGTCGATTTTGTTAAAACAAAATGGGTTTTTGACATTTTAAATATTTATTAATAAAATTTTATCCCAGAAATTTTTTGTTTGGAACTTTCTTAGCTTAAATGGAAGTTCGGAGTCTTTTTAAGTTTGATCTATTTTTGATATTTTATTGTCACTAATAATTTAACATTTTGACGTTATTTCATTAAGAGTCAACTAATGATTTTCTTTTTTTAGTCAATGATTTATTGTTGTTGCTACTATAGTAATCAAATTTGAATAGACACACACGGTTGACATATTTCACCAAATTGTTTGTGTGATTATATGATTAGAAATGTCAATAAAAGAAAAATGAAATCGTGAAGAGAAAGAGACGATGATTAATCATGATATATGATAAGGGAGTGGGCAATAATAAGATGTAAGAAGTTTAACATGTCATTGATTGATTATAAAACAGCTCCAACTACAAGCATTATGTAATGTACGGTCTTCTTTTGCAAGTCACTTAAACCATATATATGACTTCTGCTAGCATTATGATTAAACTGTAACAACAAGTAAAACAGAACAAACGACATACAAAAGTTCTATTTACTTTTGCTTAGAAATTTACTTCGTTTATTATATATTGCCATTCTCCGTTTTTTTTTCATTCGAAATGATATTTTGACATTTTTTTTTGTTCACCAAAAACTAAATTGCTAATTAGTTCAATTCAGAGTTTTTAAGGGCCAACTTGGCCAATATATCAGCATCCTCGTTCGAAGATCGAGGGATAGCCGTAAAGGAATCAGAGCTAAAATAGGTAGAGAAATTTTCAATGTCTGCAACTACTCCAAATAACTCTGAAAAAGAACAAAAGTCTTTAAGTGCGTTAATCAAGCATATGACGTCTCATTCAAATGCCACTCGATCAGTTCCTGATTCACGAATCATTTCCACCGCTTCCCGCAAATCCAATTCTTCTGCCATTAAAGCTGATCCGACGTGCTTCAAAACCTTGGAATGCTTTTCCGCTTTTGTATTAGGTCGATTATTGATCCAAGCCACTCCTGCCTGCTTTCGTGTGCTTTCCAGGCTGCATCACATCGGAAAATTACTCCCCTATTTCTATCCTGCACTTGATTCAACGTTCTCTCCTTTCCAGGGATCTTTCCATTAGCATCATGTCATTATGTTGCATCAGTTATGGCCTTTTGGACGGTTTTTTCTACTGTGATTATCTGATTTTGAAAGATGTGGAGATTTCGAGTTGTCCAGAGATTCCATATGACCCATGATGCAATAATATTTTCCCGACAGCTTGTCGGGGGCAAGTAGATTGTGTTTACCACCTGTTTCTAGAAAGCTGGGAAGTATGTCGCCTCCTCTGAGTTTATTAGGTTCACACTGGGAATTTGGTTTGAAACCTGTACATCAAAAGCACAATGACAAAACATATGTTAAATGGATTGTGGTTCATTGCATTTAACGCAATGGGTTGTATTTGCATTTCTTTTTGAGCGAGATTATCTCTGATAGGGATGGCTCTGTGTAGCAGCTTCCATAAGAGGATTTTGAATTTAGGGGGGATTTTTAGCTTCCATGCCTCGCCTATCCAATTTATTGAATGATCTTGTAAACTTTTGACAACCTCTCCTTTTTCTTCGATTGCAGCTAGATATCCAGTCTCTGTTGTGTAAGCACCAGATGCGGATGTAGTCCAAATCCTTTTATCATCAGCCAAAATTTTGCTTGGTTTTAGAGACTTAATTTGGTCCACTAGCAAGGAGAACATCTTAGCAATCTTCCTTTTGATCCAGTTCCCTTCTCCATCTAGCAAATTCGACACTCTCAATTCATCCATATGAATGTGTATAGGTCCTATGGGGATTACCACTTTTTCCAAGGAGATCCAAGGGTCACTCTAGATACGAATTTTTTTGCCCAGCCTAAATGCTTTTTCAAAAGAGTATACCCAACATGAATTCCCCTCCAACCATGTAAAGCAGAGGAGGGGACTACACTATCCAAGATACTTGAATCTGGGAAATATTTTCCTTTTAATACTTGCCCTAGAAGACCTGTTGGCTTTTCCATTAACCGCCAACCCAATTTTGCTAAGAGAGCTTCATTGAAAGCTTCAATGTCTCTAAAGCCGAGTCTGTCCTCTCTCTTTCCGTGTGTTAGTGTTAACCAAGATATCCATCACATCTTCCTCTCTCCATGTTTTGAATCCCACCAAAACCTTGTGAGGGTGGATTGAATGCGCTTGCATATATGTAGTAACAAGAAACATGACATAGCAAATGTTGGGATTGTGGAGAGCACACTCTTTAGCATCGTCATTTTACCCGTCCTGGATAAAAAGCATGAGGACCAACTTATCAATTTTTGGGGCATTCTATCCAATTAATCCATGAAGAGATCCTTTTTCTTTCTACCAAAGTGTTCCGGTAACCCAAGGTACTTTCCTACTCCACCTTCGTTTTTTATCTATAAACTTTTTTTTAACCTGTTCTGTAAGTGAGAGAGGTGCTTTCCTTGAAAACATAGTCGATGATGTCTGAACATTGATGAACTGGCCTGAAGATTTTTCATACATGTTCATAATCTCTTTCAAAGCTTAAACACATTTCAGAGAGGTGCTGCAAAAGAACATTGTATCGTCTGTGAATAGTAGGTGGTTCACCCTCGGGCTTCCCTTAGCTACCTTAAAGCCCCATAGTTTACCACTTGCTTCCGCCTTGTGGCACAGTCCTGATAACACCTCACTACATAGAATAAAGATGTATGGAGAAAGAGGGTCACCTTGTCTAAGACATCTCTCGGGTACAACCTTTCCTTTTGCTTCGCCATTTAGTAGAAAGGTACATGTGACCGTAGTGATACATTGCATTACCCACCTTACCCATTGGGGGTAGAAATCAAGCCTTTCTAGCACAATTCAATGAAACTCCACTCTAGTCAATCATATGCCTTTGACATATCCGTTTTAATTGCCATTTCACAACGCTTAACGACTTTTGATGTCTTTAGAGTATGTAGGACCTCATGAGTGATTAGGATATTATTAGAAATTACCTTCCCAACACAAATGCTGATTGGTTCTCAGATTTGGTGATGGTAAGATCGGCTGTAGCCTTCTAGTAAGTAGTTTGGAGATGATCTTATAGTAAACACTGCATAGTGCGATTAGTATATAATCCGACACTCTTTTGGGACCCCTTGTCTTAGGGATCAGCCGGATATGTGTTGCGTTTGCAGACTGTAGCAGAACCCATGTTACAAAGAACCCTATGGGCATCCAGTTTTCTTGAATAAAACTAGCCAAAAAACCGTCAGGTCGTGGAGCCTTATTTGGGTTAATAGCAAATCATGCGGCTTTGGTTCCACAGACTAGAGGTTCCTTTATTATGATGCCTCTGTATTTTTATGTTTTTTAGAAGTCATTTAGCATCATTTTTTGGTCTTTTAATGTTTATATGTTGCATTTATAGATGTTATTAGCAAGTTTGAAATTTTTAGGAATTTTTACATTAGCATTTGCATATACATGCATTTTGGAGATTTTTCAGGACTTTCAGGAGCTTTCAGGATGTTGTTGCGAATTCGGAGAAGTAAAGGGAAATGCGTGGAACAGAACTAGCTCAAGCGTAGAACATGTCAGGACTTGACCCAACCATCAAGCCATGCCAGATATAGCTCGATCATCTCTCGGCTCGACCAAAAGCATCTTCCAGCTCGATCGCGTGAACGAGCCACACCAACTCCCGGATTGATCGCGTGATCGAGCGATGCCTTCTCTCTGCCTCGACCTCATCTCGGCTCGAGCCACGCCTTCTCTCCACCTCGACCTCATCTCCGCTCGATCCAACACCTTTAGCTCGGCTCAATCCAGCACCTTTGGCCCGGATCGATCCACCTTTGGCTCGACCACACAATTTCTTGGCTCGATCCTATTTTCTACATGGATCGATCACTTTCATTCTCTAGCTCGAGCCCAAGCAGCTCCGACCCGACCAACTCGAATCAGGATGGACCTGTCCCAAGAACCGTTTTAATGATTAGTTTTTGTTTTTATGCGTTTTAAGGCTTTACCTGAACACTATATAAAGCCCTAAATGCCTCCATTTGGAGGTCAGTCTTTTCTTTTTCCATTTTAAGGTTTTTTCTTAGGTTTTAATTTTCTCTCTTTTATTCTTAGTGTTCTTCATTTTAAAACCCAGATTTCTTTTAAGTTTATGTTAATCTTTTGTTTTCTTCATTTTCCTACATAGACTAGGACTGTGAATTATCTGGTGCATGTTGGTTTACGTCTTAAAGCTTTTAATCTCGTTTTTAGTTTGATCACTTCCTCTGTTTTTTCGTTGTTCCATTGATGTTCATATTTTCTGGGTTGGTGTTCTTGACTGTTTAGATCTTCCTCTTCTGCATCTCTATTCGTTTTTGTCTTCTGCACTAATTTTAGGGTTTCATAAATTCTGCTCTTTGTTGTTTGACCTTATATCTAAATGTATTCTTTAGTAGCTATGTCTTCATATTTCTCTGATTTTTCATCCAGCATGCTTAGTAAGTAGTGACTTAGGTTCCTTGAGGATGGGATAGGGTAGTGTTGTTTTCTTGTTCCTCCTAGGTGTCTAAGATTTATGGTTTAATAGATCCCTTCTGTTTCATTGTGCTTAATGCTCATTTCGACCTAACCCATTGAGATATGAACTTAGGCATTTCAGCACCCGAAAAGTGTTCAATGAAGTGCCTGATCATAGTGATTTCAGACATTTGCACATCTTAGCGTAAGGAATTAGATGTTTATGGTGCTTATTGGCTTATGTAGATTGGTTCGTAGTGCCTATTAGGTATATTTCCGTTAACGGAAGTTAAGTCTGGATACCACCTAGTTTGAGGTTATATGTCAAGGAATTGGATTTGATTGCTTTTGAATCTATCGTCTAGGAATAGCTCTTGTTTGAGGTATGTTAGACACTTTAGAAGTTTAAGGAGGAATACTACCCAATTACCCCATCTTTAGGGACCCTCTCTTTGATTGCATCCTTTCACCCATTTTACTTCCTCTGTTTTTTGTTTCACTTGCCATTTACCTTTTACTTATGCATGCTTACCTTTGTTTTCTAGTTTAGTTTCCTGCATGTTCTGTTCATTTAGGACATGTTACTAAACCCCCTGTTTATTGTTGGGCTTGACTTAAGAGAACCATTGCATCCTGATTGTTAGCATCACACCTAACTGGATTGATAACTCATCTATATTACAATGACATAATAACGTATAATGGGGATTGATACCTCAAATATCTGTTATCAATTTGGCGCGTTGCTAATTGGGTGTTTGTTTGCTACATTCTGGATTTTGGATCTCTTGAGATCAAGTTTCTTTTCTATTACCATACTCACCTTGTTTTCCTTTGTTTCCTTTATTTTCAGGTACTTGCATAGCTATGTATGAACTTGAGAAGCAGAGGACCAACAGACTTACTTCCAATCGTTTAAGATATCCAAGCTCTTGAACGAGAATACTCTCGCGCGAGACGTGAACAAGAGTGTTTGGAACATTTAAGAAGGTTGGACTTATAAATTGAAGACAACATTGAATGCGATAACCAACACACTATTGGTGCTGGTGACAACCCGAACACTCACACCCAGCGTCTTGGAATCAACCCACCTACTGTACCGAACAAAAACTTCGAGATCCAACACAGCTTGATAGCAATGATGTAGGGGAAAAGTTCCATGGTCTCCTATGGAGGATCCACTCGACCACCTGGACGAGTTTGATCGCTTCTGCAGCCTCACCAACATCAATGGTGTGAGTGAGGACACTTTTAAGTTGCGTCTCTTCCCATTCTCGTTGGGGGAGAAGGCACATCAATGGGAGAAGTCTCTTCCGAGGAACTCACCACCTGGGATGCTTGAAAGAAAGCTTTTCTTGCCAAATTATTATCCACATCTCGTACAACAAGACTGAGGAATGGCATCTCTGGTTTCGCACAACAAAACGCTGAAACCTTCTCTAAAACATGTGAACGCTTCAAGAACTACACTCTGCATTATCCTCAACATGGTTTCAACAAAGCATCACTCCTCAACACACTCTATCGTGGTGCTCTACTAAAGATAAGAATGTTACTTGACACTGCAAGCAACAACAACTTCCTCAACAAGAGTGTTGAGGAAGGTTGGGAACTTGTAGAAAATCTCCCTCAATCCGATGGAATCTATAATGAAGACTATGACCGCACACCTCGTCGTAACTTCGACACAGCTGAAAAAACAAAGAACGATCTCAAGGCATTGAATGCAAAATTAGACAAGATACTTCTTGGACAACAGCAACAAGTACATTTCATCAGTGATGAGAACCACATTCAGATTCACGCTGGGGACAATAACACCCAAGAGAAAGTTAGCTATGTGAAAACTCAGAGAGGTTATAACAAGGGTTACCTCAAATACTCCAACAATCCTGATCTCTCTTACCGCAACACTAACATAGCTAACCCTCATGATCAAGTGTACCAAACACTACCACAGAAAGATCTTCAACCCTTCACCGACTATGCTCAAAAACGTGGTTTCCTTCAAAATAAGCAACAACGAGGTAGTTTTCAACAACGGCAAGTTGGTGTTCCTCCAGTTCTCTCTACCACACAACCTTCTGCTACATCTTCAACCGTTGAAGCAATGTTACAATAACTTCTTCTAGGTCAAGCCACTATTTTCAGGGAGAAATCAAAGCGGTTTAGTGAACTTCACCATAGGATGGATTCTTCGTTCAACGACATCTATTCGAGGATTGAAACTCTTAACTCCAGAGTTACAGCCCTAGAAGGCAAGACTGCGTCCACCTTTGCTTCTACAAAATTCAACTACCAGGGAAGTCTGTTCAACACCCCAAGGATGTTGCTCATGTTAATGCCATAACCCTACCAGACAAGCTGTTCTTAACACTAAGGACAGTGTTGAACTAGATGGGGGGAGTAATTGTGTTTAAAAGAATTTGAAGAAGAAGAACCTACAAAAAACTAATTCTCAGAAGCCATCATAACCACCATCAGTTGTGATCATCAAGCCACGTCCTGCTGAGCAACCATATGCAACACAGAAGAAGGAGGCACCCTTCGTACAACCATCATACGTTCCGAGGTTGCCTTTCCTTTTTAGATTCAAGAAGGAAATCATGACGAAGTACAAAAGCGTATTTGAGAAGTATATGAAGGACACTAAAATTAAAGTGCCACTTTTTGACACAATCACTCTAATGCCTCCATACAAGAAGTTCCTGAAGGATGATATCACCAAGAGAAGAAAAGATATTCAGGGAATGGTGGTTCTAAGTGAAGAATGTAGTGCAATTATCAGAAGGACCTCAATCCCAAAGAAGTTATCAGATCCAGGATCATTCACCTTACCCTGTTCACTAGGTCTTTTATCATTCAACAAGTGCTTGTGCAACCTAGGAGCTTTGATAAGTCTTATGCATTTATTAGTTGCAAGGAAGTTAGGTTTCAACAACTTTAAACCTTGCAATATCTCTCTGGTACTTGCAGACCGATCAGTGCGAATTCCACATGGAGTCCTTGAAGATTTTCCTGTGAAGGTTGGAGTAGCTGACATCCCAACTGATTTTGTGGTTTTAGACATGAGGGAGGAGCCTAAAGATCCTCTGATTTTGGGCAGACCATTCCTAGCTACTGCTGGAGCTGTTATTGATGTTCAGAAAAGAAAAATTCAGCTCAATATGGGTAAGGAACTGAAGATGACCTTTGACATTCAAGAAATGACGAAGAGATCAATGAAGAGGATCACCTCCAAACTGCATTAACAAATAATGGGGATAAAGGGTACCTACACAGTGAATCGTTGTGGTATGAACTGATATTGGACTCATATACACCATTGGAACCTGACAAACCATTCGAGGACATTCAAAGGACAGAAGATTGGGTGTTCACAGTTACTGAGAAAGTTGAGCTCAAACGGAAACAACCGCACCCTGAAATATCTGAAGATTGGTCTAACTCAAGGCACCATGTGTGGAGCTGAAACCACTTCCCAAAGGGCTAAGGTACGCTTTTCTTGGACCTAACTTCATATACCCACTCATAGTAAATGATGAACTTAGTGATGATGAATTGAACTTGCTGTTGACTGAATTAAGGAAGTTTAGGAGAGCTATAAGGTATTCATTGGATGACATTAAAGGAATATCACCCAATTTATGCACCCATAGAATCAATCTTGAAAATGAATCATACTCTATCATTGAACCCCAAAGAAGGCTAAATCCTAACCTGAAAGAAGTAGTAAAAAAGGAAATACTTAAGCTGTTGGATGTTGGTGTTATCTACCCTATCTCAAATACTACTTGGATATCACCAGTTTATTGTGTCCCAAAAAGAGAGGAATTACCGTGATAAAAACGATAAATATGAACTAATACGCACCCGAACAATCATTGGTCATAGGATGTGCATTGGTTACAGGAAGTTGAATGATGTATCTAGAAAATATTATTTCTCATTACCCTTCATTGACCAAATGTTAGAAGGCTTAGCAAACCATCCTTATTACTGTTTTCTTGATGGTTATAGTGGATTTTTCCAAATCCCTATCCACCCTCAAGATTAGGAAAAAACCACCTTCACATGCTCTTATGATACTTTTGCATATAAAAGGATGCCATTCGGCCTTTGGAATGCACCTTCCACCTTTCAAAAGTGCATGACTTCAATCTTTTCAGATTTAATCGAGGATATAGTAGAGGTGTTCATGGATGATTTCTCCTTGTACGGCTCTTCTTTTTTTCTACTGCTTGTTTAATTTGTGTAGGGTACTCACCAGGTGCGAAGAAACAAGTTTGGTCTTAAACTGGGAAAAGTTTCACTTCATGGTTAGGGAAGGGATTTTCCTCGGACACAAAATCTCTAAAAGAGGGATCAAAGTAGACAAGGCAAAGATTGATGTCATGATGCAACTACAACCACCAAGGACAATGAAAGATGTGAGGAGTTTTCTAGGGCATGCTGGGTTTTACCGGAGATTTATCAAGGACTTTTAGAAGATAGCAAGATTATGATAAGGCTATTATGCAAGGAAACCAGGTTTAACTTTGATTATGAATGTCTCAAGGCGTTCCACCACATAAAGGAGGCCTTAGTATTTGCCCTTGTATTCCAAGCTCCAAACTGGGATTACCCCTTCGAGATCATGTGTGACGCATCTGACTACGTAGTTGGAGCAGTTTTGGGGAAGAAAATAGATAAGAAGGTGCATGTCATTTACTACGCCAGTAGAACCATGGATGATGCTCAGGTAAAGTATGCTACTACAGAGAAGGAGTTGCTAGCAGTCGTCTTCGCATTTGAGAAATTTAGAAGCTACTTGGTTGGTTCAAAGGTTATAGTCTATACTGATCACGCATCACTGAGGCATATCTATGCAAAGAAGGACACTAAACCAAGATTGTTGAGATGAATCCTTTTATTGCAAGAATTTAACATGGAGATAATGGACAAGAAGAGTTTTGAAAATGTAGTAGCAGATCACTTGTCAAGAATGAGGATCGACGACTCAATATCATTGATGATTCTATACCTGAAGAGCAGCTCATGATGATCCATACCTGTGCATTTGTATAAGGTAAAGTAGTGACCACAAAGCAGCACCATGGTATGAAGATTTAGTTAACTTTAAGGTATGTGGAACAGTACCTGAGGATTTCGACGAGTATAGGAAGAAGAAGTTCTTGAACGATATAAATCATTACTACTGGGATGACCCTTTTCTTTGCAAGAAGGGTCCGGATGAATTATTCATAAGGTATGTAGCTGAAGATGAAGTGAAAGGAGTTCTGGAACAGTGTCATGGTTCTTCTTATGGAGGACATTTTGCAACATTCAAGACTATTCAGAAGATCCTGCAGGCAGGTCTGTGGTGGCCAACAATGTTTAAGGACACACACGGTTTCATCTTTATGTGTGACCCATGTCAGAGAGTAGGTAACATTGGAAAAAGGAATTAGATACCTTAGAATCCAATCTTAGAAGTTAAAGTGTTTGGTGTTTGGGGCATTGACTTCATGAGACCATTCAACCCCCCATCTAATAGTTACATTCTGGAAGCTTTCGACTACGTCTCAAAATGGGTACAAGCAATTCCATGTCCTGCCAACGATGCGAAGATGGTTCTAAAACTTTTCAAAAACATAATTTTCCCAAGATTTGGTGTTCCAAGGGTAGTAATCAGTGATGGTGGCTTTCACTTCATAAACAAGGTGTTTGAAAATCTGTTGAGAAAATATGGAGTGAAGCATAAGGTAGAAACACCTTATCATCCACAAACGAGTGGACAGGTTGAAGTCTCAAAAAGGTAGATCAAAGCGATTTTGGCAAAAGTTGTCGGAATCTCAAGGAGAGATTGGTCAACAAAGTTGGATAACACACTATGGGCATATATGACAGCTTTTAAGACTCCAATATGATGAACACCTTTTCAACTATTCTATGGAAAGGCATGCCACTTACCAGTCGAAGTGGAGTATAAGGCACTCTGGACAACTAAACTCTTTAACTTTGATCTCAAAACAGCTCAAGAAAAAAGGGAAATATACCTGCATGAACTGGAGGAAGTCAGACTCAACGCTTATGACAGTTCTAAAATATACAAGGAAAGGACCAAGGCATTTCAAGAAAAAAAGATTTTAGTAAGGGAAATCAATTCTTGTGACCAAGTCCTTTTATTCAACTCAAGACTGGAGTTGTTCCCAGGAAAGCTCAAATCCAGATGGTCTGGGCAATTTTCTGTTAAAGAAGTTATATGGAGTTGTTACTTTGGATGGAAGAACTATAAATGCGTTCACAGTGAATGGGCAACGAGTAAAACCATACTTGGCAGATAGGGCAATCTCAGAAGAAATATTGTTTCTCCTTGGGAACCGTATCAGGGTCTATAAATTTAAAACAGGATGTCAAGCTTAGTGACTTTAAACAAGCTCACTTGGGAGAAAGTTCATGTTTATCATTGAAAATATAAAATTTTCAAGTTTAGTCTCTCTTTTGATGCATTTAAATTTTTGTTTGTTTGTTTGGTTTTGGTGTTTCAGATATCTTGGATAGTTCTCTACCGAGCCTTATGCACGATCGAGCCATGTTCAAACCGATCAAGCCATGCTTCTCCAATGAGATCGATCCGCATTGATTGAGCCACAAATGTTCAATGTGATCGAGCTGCATCGATCGAGCCATAACCGTAATTTGATCGATCCATGCGTCACCACATATCTCAAACGTGACCGAGTTGTTCGAACCTCCACCGAGCCACGTCACATCGATCAAGCCAAGCCTCCAAGCTATCTCCCTTATACCACTTTACCACCATCACCCTTACACCTCCACTACTCACTCCATTCCAAAGAAGCGTCCACTCCATACTTTTCAAGATTCCCAAAAAAAACTCTTACACCTCAATCACCATCAACATAAATCACCTTTACCTCTCCTCCAAAAACTTTCACCTTGCTTAACATCCACAATCTTTAACAACGTTTCTCCTCCACATGCATATCTCGACCCTCACTCTATATAAGGGAGTTTCCACTTCTCTTATACTCTCATCACTTGCATACAACCATAACTCTTTTTGAAATCACCTTCTTTGATCAACGGATTTAACCGCAGTCTCAAGATTCAAAAAATTTTAAGAATCATCAACTTCAATTTTTAACTCTTAAACTTGTGAAAGCTTGATAATAAATTTTCGAAATGCGGTTTTGTGTTTCAAGCCTTCTTCTGAAATTTTTTGTTTCTTAAGCATATAATCCAAAGGTTTAACACATCAATTTTGACTAAACGTGGTTCTGAGGTTTGATTTAGATAGAGTCTTTCAAATACATTTTCACATAATGCAACCTAACAACTCGAAACTCTTTTACAGAAATTGCTATATCAAACAGACGCACACCCGGCAGTTCGAGTGAACCTTAGTTCAGGAGATATACACAACCCTAATGCAAGTGAACTTTTCAGAATCAACATTTCCAGATTCTGAGGCCGGAAACCTTGGCATCCTTGATGAGGTCATGAGAATATCATGTGTGATTGGAATGGAACATAATGCTCGTCAGCAACACACATGCACGTTTTTAGGCTCTCTAGAAGTATCCTACTCTGAAGGGTGGGAAGGTCATCAAAATGGAGGAGGTTTCATAACCTTCAAACAACTGCATGGCCAATATGAGCGTTTCAGTTTCCTTCACTTGGACTATATTTACGGCTTCAAATGTATGAGGTTTCAACCAGACGCATTTGAGAACACTCCAGAGGAGATAGAGGTTATTTGGGATGTAATTAGAACCAAGAGATTCCAAGCACGCAGGACCAAGAATGAATGCATCTGTCACCTTGCGATCAGATATGTTCACCAAGTTATTGCAAACTCATTCTTCTCTCGAAGCGATATAAGCAACATCTTAGCGGAGGAGATGGATTTCCTACGACTTGGGGTTTACCAACATGTACGTAACACCCTGCAGGACGAAGCATTATTTCCTAACATCATCGAAGTAAGACCCTGCCCCCAAAAGTTGTTCCTGCAGTAGTTGTTGAAGTTTAAGGACCTTGCCTGGATAACAAGAGCCTCGACAGCACCTCAGTTACAAATTCGAGGGTGGATAACACCAATTTTTCTTCGCACCATAGGACAGCCTACTCAGAATGTTTGGATACAGAGGTTGATAGATATTGACTACATGATAGAGATTCAGTTCATAGTAGGGGAGATTGGTAATCGATTATGCTACCAGTTCAGAGCATCAAACAATACAAAAGCAGTCTTTCTCCTCCCGAATAGCCGACAAACAAGTATTAAGAGGCGTGCAAACTTAGCATTCAACCATGACACCTCCGATTCATGACAAATCATTTCAGAAATGACAACATTGTAATCCTGTTCTGACAACCTCTCAACCCTCTTATAGGACGAGGATTCATCAAACTCCCAAACTAGGGGAAAATGAGGTCCATCTCCATCAACCTAACCATTGTATAATCCTTTTCATTTTCATGTGTTTATGCTTTCTATTTTCATAAATGTGCTTTCTGTTTTTTGTTTCCTATCATCCTCCTGAACGATCCTGAAAATTTGGATTACACAAGAGACTGTGTAATTCGAGTTTAGGGAGTTTGTTCCTTTATCTCCAACCTTGCATAGCATCTAAAGCATAGAAAACCTTAAAAATTTGATTTTTTTCCGAAAATTGTCTTTCAAAAACAGAGTGTTCATGTAGTTGCATTTATGATGTTAGATTTCTAAGTTTGTCATTTGCATCTGCATAGGGAACTAGGAAGATAGTAACCTTGTAAGTATGTTGTTTTCTCATAAAATGTAAGTGCCCTAGTTATTAGTTGTCTAATGCATCTTGATTTGGTCTGAAGTAAAATTGCACCATGCTTGGAATGTGAACTTGCATGATTATTTATCTCCTGAAGCATGTTGTGATTTGAAGTTTTCCCCTATCAATTAGAACTTGAATTTGAATATATAATTATCATGTTTGTGTGCTGAATGTGAACTGATGGATAGTATATACATACTTGGGTTATCTTCTACCATTTTGCCACTCTTGTTAACCCAAGTAGAATTCCTACCCTTGAACCTTGCCTTCTTTCAAGCTATGAATTTATTGCTGAGTGGCAGGTCTTTCATGGAATGAGTTTGGTAGAACGTGTTAGGTTCGAACTGACAAGAATGGGATCTCATGTAGTTCTAGTCCACGCTTTTTGAACTAGATAAGACTAGGTTGGATTCAATTTTGGGTGTTGGGTTGGTTTGGGTGGAAATGAATGAACGCATATGGGTGGCTGGTAAAAGAAAGGGTAGAGTAAAGAACCTTAGGAGAGGAATGGAAAAAAGAGAAAATATGCTAGTAAAAAGTTTGGGGGGAACAATGGTATGAAAATCAAGTATGGCTAGTGCATAATAAGAAAAGAATATGACAATGAATTGAAAAGGGTAAAACAAAGGAGGTTAGTGCAAATGAAAAAAAGTCAAAAGCCATGAGCATCTAAGTAAGGAAGTTCCTAAAACCACTAGAAGTCAAATAAGAAAATCTCTCTCCTAAGAGTAACTAAGGAAAAGACGAAAAAGATGACAACATGAATAAGTAAGATCACTTCAAATTTTAAAAAGGGTAAACTTAGGACCTCCTACCGGGTAGAATCAGGAAACTTAGATTTCATTAGTATTAGGTAGATGAGGTTTTGTTTCTGTATGTGTATAAGTGTTATTACATTTAGCCTTATGCTAAAGCTCATTCCCTTTTGAGAGAACCCTATTTCGAATTGTTAACCATTGCATGGAGGGGTCCTCTTTACTCCTTAACATGTCCCTTCACCAAATGATTTCATTGAACGCGCATGACATGATTCATGGTTCCTGCTTAATGAATGTTAAAGGGGTAGATGAATTTGAATACATTGTGGAAGTTGGAATTGGTCTGCAATGAACTGTGATGAGTATGGCTAAGGTTTTTAAGTAGGACGATTTTAGGATTACATTCTAGAACTAGTAACCACGACATTTATATTACCTATGTTAGCAACATATTTTGGTTATGAGTTTTTACTTTCAAACCTCTCACCCAGACTTCTGAATTACTTGCTTGAGGGCAAGCAAGGATTTAGTTTGGGGGAGTTGATATCTCTGTATTTTTATGATTTTTAGAAGTCATTTAGCATCATTTTTTAGGTCTTTTGTGTTCATATGTTTCATCTATAGATGTTATTAGCAAGTTTGCAATTTTTAGGAATTTTTGCATTAGCATTTGCATATACATGTATTTTGGAGATTTTTCAGGACTTCAAGAGCTTTCACGATGTTGTTGCAAATTTGGAGAAGTAAAGGGAAATGCGTGGAACGGAACCAACTCAAGCGTAGAAAAATTCAGGACTTGACCCAACCATCAATCCACACCAACTATGGCTCGATCATCTCTCAGCTCGACCAAAAACATCTTCCGGCTCGATCGCGTGATCGATCCCAAGAAGCTTTGACCCAACCAACTCGAATCTGGATGGATCTGACCCAAGACCTGTTTTAATGATTAATTTTTTTGTCTTTTATGCGTTTTAGGGCTTTACATGAACACTATATAAAGCCCTAAACGCCTCCATTTGGAGGCCATTCTTTTCTTTTGCCATTTTAAAGTTTTTTCTTAGGTTTTCATTTTCCCTCTTATGTTCTTAGTGTTCTTCATTTTAAAATCCAGATTTCTTTTAAGTTTATGTTATCTTCTGTTTTCTTCATTTTCCTGCATAGATTAGGGTTGTGAATTATCTGGTGCATGTTGATTTACTTTTTTGAAGCTTTTAATCTTATTTTTAGTTTGATCATTTCCTCTGTTTTTTTTGTTACTGTTCCATTAATTTTCATATTTTCTGGGTTGGTGTTCTTGACGTTTTATATCTTCATCTTCTGCATCTTTGTTCGTTCTTATCTTCTACACTAGTTTTAGGGTTCCATAAAGTCTTCTCTTTGTTGTTTGACCTTATATCTAAATGTCTTCCTTAGTAGCTATGTCTTCATATTTCTCTGATTTTGCATCCAACATGCTTAGTGAGTAGTGACTTAGGTTCCTTGAGGATGATATAGGGTAGTGTTGTTTTCTTGTACCTCCTAGATGTCTAAGATTTATGGTTTAATAGGTCCCTTATGTTTCATTGTGCTTAGTGATCATTTCAAAATGACCCGTTGAGATTCGAACTTAGGCATTTCAGCACCCGAAAAGTGTTCAGTGAAGTGCCTGATCATGGTGATTTCAAAGATTTGCACATCCTAGCCTAAGGAATAAGATGTTTAGGATTCTTATTGGCTTAGGTAGATTGGTACGTAGTGCCTATTAGGTATATTTCCGTTAACGGAATTTAAGTATGGATACCACCTAGTTTGAGGTCATTTTTCAAGGAATTGGATTTGATTGCTTTTGAATCTATCGTCTAGGGATAACTCTTGTTTGAGGTATGTTAGACACTTAGGGAGTTTTAGGAGGAACACTATCCAATTACCCCATCCTTAGGGACCCTTTCTTTGATTGCATCCTTTCACCCATTTTACATCCTCTGTTTCTGTTTCACTCATTTACCTTTTACTTATGCATGCTTACCTTTGTTTTCTGTTTTAGTTTTTCTGTATGTTTTGTTTACTTAGGACCCGTTAGTAAACCCCCTCTTTATTTCTAGGCTTGACTTAAGAGAACCATTGCATCATGATTGTTAGCATCACAACTGACTGGAATGATAACCCATCTATACTACAATGACATGATAACATATAATGGGGATTGATACATAAAATATATGTTATCATATTAGCGCATCATTTGTTGTTTGTGATATCTTTGGTTCTAGGGCTTTTTCAACTATATCTCGACAAGAAGATCCTTTTGACGTAAAAATCTATCCAAAAAAGGTTGATATCGTCTTTGTTATCTCTTCTTCTTTAAAAACTGATTTGCCTTGATTATCTTCTAAGACTGAGATATTTTTCTGAGCCCTCCGCCCTTTAGTCACTGCATGAAAATATCTTGTGTTCTTATCCCCTATGGATAGCCACAAATTCCTGGTTTGGAGTTTCCAAAAGGCCTCTTCCTCCTCATATGCTCTGGTGAGATCAAGCTTTAACTTGTCAATGAGCTCTTGTTTATTTGGTTGGGTTATTATAAGCTAGCTCCAGTTTAATACGTTGCTTATTGACTTCCTTCCTCTTTAATTTAGCTTGTTTTTTGGACCAAAGCACAATCACTCCTCTTATTCGGTTTATGCGATTCTCCACATAGCTAAATTTATCAATTTTCCATTCTTGTTCAATGATCTTTTTGACTTATGGATTATCTTTTAATCTACGGTCAAAACAAAAAAATCATTTCTTCTTCTTTATTCAAACATCTAGATGCGTAATTATTGGTCTATGGTCCGGTCCTTCAAATCTCAAATATTCGCATCTACAATGGGGGTACATACAAGCTATTCACTATTAGCCAAATCTCTACCCAATCTGCAGCATATCTTTTGCATGTTTATCATTCATTTTCAATATAGTGCATTACCTGAATGGTTGATATCGTGAAGATCACAAGAAAACATGAACGTTCTAAAATATGTGAGAGATCCTTCAGATCTTGGGGTGCCTCCTCGCTTTTCATCATTGTTTAAAATATCATTGAAATCTCCCGATAGGAACCACGGTCCTAATCTCATTCATGCTTTGGCTCGCAGCACTTCCCATAATTGTCTTCTTTGTACTCGGTCGTTATTACCATAAATGAAGGAAGCATAGAAACTGTGATTTTCATAACAGATGAGAGTGTCAATAAGATTTTCATTAGAGGAAATCACTTGTACATTAAGATCTTCCGTCCAAGAAAGAAAAATTCCCCCACCGCCATGGACGTGTGGGGATAGAACAACATACTTTGAAAGATTTAGACATTTAATTTCTCGGATAACAAACTCGTCTAGGTTTTTTTTGTTCCCGAGAGGAATATAATATCAAGAGCATGTGTGCCTCAAAGCTCTGAAAAAAGATGAACTGTCAAGGTATTCCCCAACCCTTGACAGTTCCAACACACCACTTTTAAGGAAGAGGACACGATGGATCTTAAAAATCCATCGCGTTTTGGGTCGGATGAGGTTGGTCAATGCCACTGTTTTTCTTTGATGTAGTCTGACTCGATCCTCCTTTTATCTGGCCAGTCTTTCCTTTACTTTGAGCTACTGGCAGAGGGATTTTCCTTCTTGGTGATGCTGCTATTTGCCTTATTCGTCTCTTCTTTGAGCTTGAAGCTGCAAAAGCTAATGCTTTTTGGCTGGGTTGTATTGTTCTTTTCCCCGGTGAAAGACCCGGTTTCGTTTTCTCATGTTGGTTAGGTTCAGCTAGCATAGCTGCATTTCCCACTTATATTGCTGTCCCAGTCTAGCCTTTGCAGGCAATCTCTCTTGGACTAAAGTTGTCTCAGTTTCCATCATCTGTCATTCTGCTTCAGCTAGTAGCATCTCTTCATCAACCTGTTGAAATCTGAGCTTGCGAGCCGTGCTTTCTGAAGAGTCAGCGCAAGCATCATATTCTTATAGATATAATTGTTTAAATTAGTGATCTATAATTGTTTCATAGGATGAATACTATCGTTCATTACTCCATTTATCAAAAATTTTCTAATAATCTTAGAACATACTACCATATTCTATTAAGGGAAATTTGTAAGAAATACCATAAATTTCCCCTTCCTTATGAAAAATACCATAATTGAGCAAAATTTTAAAAATACCATATTTTTATGGTATTGTGGTATCCAGCAAATGACGAAATTGCCCCTAGGAAAAAGTTTCGGCGAAGAAGGAGAAGGAGCTGGCGCCGATGAACAGT
>OVBE01006757.1:0-19370 GCA_900406425.1 Iberis pinnata | reverse complement strand
AGAGATTTCTTAATTTGTGTGCAAAACTCTAAAACGACAAGTAATTCGAAACGGAGGAAGTATTGTTTTAAAAAAGACTATATATAATATTAATATAGTTTGGTAATTTTTTTTGTAAAAGACTACAATAAACATAAGATTAGTGTATTCACAAACTAAAATTATTGATTGGAAGACGATAACATAAATTTTAGAAAATTCTCATAATAATATAAAAATAAAATAAAAATAGGTATATTTCAAAAATACTATATATTTTTAAATTGTTTTAAAAATACTATAAAATAGTATTTGTTCCAAAAAATCACAAATAGTTTTAAAACGTCAAATTTTAATTCTAAACTTTTGATAGTGAAGAATATCTTTCAGAACTAAAGCTTCAATACTAAATTATACCATTCAAAACTAAGCATAAATTCTAATTAATAAATTTAAAAATTTTAATTTCAAATTTTCAAAATGTAATTTTATGTTTGTGATATTTTTGGTAAAATTTTTTTTGTAGAATAATTAGAAATAGATAATATTTTCGAAACATGGCATCATTTTTAATCTTCTCATTTTATGGATAAAAATAGTACACATAAGAGAAAGTATAATTTGGATAAAGTATATCTTTAGAAGACGCCGCCAATGAATGAAACTTAAGCGGTGAGATGGAGTTCGTTAGGCTCAAAGTATGAGCTTTACAATCTTTCTTTTTTCTTTATAAAATAATAATTCCTGTCTATTTTAGTGTTATATTTTCTCGACAAATAAATTTTTAAGTCGGTAGTCGATTTGGTATTACTCAACTTATCGAAGCAGGTGTTTTTTTGTTGTGCACTAATATTTCATTTTAAATTAAACTGTTACAAAATTACGTAGCGTGTTTTTTGCTAAAATATCGGCTTCCCTATTACAAGATCTAGGGATAGCCGCAAAAGAAATTGACTCAAAGTTAATCGATAAAGATTTGATATCGCCCACAATTCCATAAAGTTCTGTTAAAATCTCCTTCGACGTTACCGCTTTGATGAGTTGAGTTGAATCCGATGTAAATTTCATCCGGGTATAGCCTTTGCTTGCTGCACAAGCCACTGCTTCTTGGAGAGCCAAACCCTCGGCCATCAAAGCTGAACCTACATGCTTTAATCCTTGCGAGTGGCGCTCTATTTGTCCCGATGGAAATTGGTAGATCCATGCTAATCCTGCAGCAGACATAGTACTCTTCCAAGATGCATCAACCAAGCATAATGGAGATTGGGTTACAGTATGGTCTATAGGTCTCTGTGTAACGGGTTGTCTAATGGTTGGAGTCTTGGCTTGAGCAAATTGCCACTCCTTTGCGTCCTTAATTGCTTTACACAAAATCTCGTCTGAGGTGAAGCATCGCTTTGAAAGATGCGGTAGTTCCGTGCCTTCCACATATTTCAAATTAACCAAGCCGCTAGCATATTCCCGTTTAATCCTGTCGGTGGCAGGCAAAATATTTTCCTGATACAGTTCCAAATCGCCGGGAACTCTTCATCGGTGCCAGTGGTTATAGGAGATGCGAATGGGGCCGAATTCCATACCTGCATCGCAAAGGGACAAAGCCAAAACACATGTTCTATAGATTCAAGTTGACCACAAATCACACATGGGGAGTCGATTAAAATTCCACGAGTCCTAAGATTCTCTCCTGTGGGTATTGATTTGTAGAGAATTTTCTAGGTAAATAATTTTATCTTCTCTGGCAGGTTTAGGGTCCACACTTCATCCAGCCAATGAACGTTACGTAATGGTAGGCTTCCTGACTCTTTGTTTAAATTCTCCAATGCAGCAAAATAGCGTGATTTTGTGCAATAAGAACCAGTCTTGTTCTTAAGCCATACTCTCTTATCCTCTGTTCCTGTTTGACTAGGTTTGATGAGGAGAATTTCCTCTTCAAAGTTGGGCATTAATCTCTTTATAGCTTGTACATTCCAAGTCCCCGTTGGAGTGAGAATAGCAGAAACTTTTAATTGTTCTCTTTGTGGTAGCAGTGGCCCAAAAGGAATCAATTTCTTCAAGTGGCTCATCCATGAATCCTTTAAGAGATTAATTGATTTCCCATTTCCAACTGCCCAACCAAGATGCTTGTTTATAAGATCTCTACCAACTAAGATCCCTCTCCATCCATGTGATATCGAAGCTTTCGGTTTACATTGTAGGAGGTTAGTTGATGGGAAATACTTCCTTTAAGGGTGCGGGCTAAGAGTCCGAAGGGATTAGCTAGTAGCCGCCATGCCAACTTGCCGAGAAGTGAATCATTGAAAGCTTCTACGTCTCTAAACCTGAGCCCCCCTTTCTTCTTGTTATTTGTGAGCTTGAGCCACGATATCCAAGGTATTTTCTTGTTTTCTTGACTACCTCCCCACCAAAACCGTGTTAAGACCGATTGTATTTGCTTGCAAAGTGACAGCGGTAGCTTAAAGCACGTCATAGAAAACGTTGGAATCGTTGAGAGTACACTTTTTTAGCATTTTGAGTTTACCCGCGGTAGAGAGAAATCTTGACGACCAATTTACCGTTTTTTGATGGATACGGTCAATGATAGACGTGAAGAGATCTTTTTTGCGTCTTCCAAATAGTTCGGGTAATCCTAGGTATTTGCCCACTCCCCTTTCTTGCGTAATTTGTAGGACTCTTTTCACATCTTCCTTGAGAGCATGGTTTGCTTTTCTTGAGAATGTAATGGACGATTTTTGAACATTGATGAATTGGCCCGAAGCCATTTCATACATGTTCAAGATCGTTCTTAGAGCATTCACACTTTTCTTGTTGGTACTACAAAAGAACATTGTATCGTCCGCGAATAAAAGATGGTTTATTCGCGGACTTTCGGTTGATACTTTAAATCCAAGGAGTTCACCTTTTGTCTCCGCTACTTTACAAAGTCTCGAAATTACTTCGCTACATAGGATAAAGAGATAAGGTGAAAGCGGATCGCCTTGTCTAATTCCTCTTTCGGGTTTAACCGCGCCTTTTGCCACTCCGTTGAGGAGGAAAGAGTATGTAACTGTAGATACACACTTCATAACCCAATCTATCCACCGTGCATGAAATCCTAGACGATTGAGTACCTTTTATATAAATTTCCATTCTAGGCGGTCATACGCCTTCGACATATCAGTTTTAACCGCCATAGCACACCTTTTTGTCGCCGATGATGTTTTTAGGGAATGAAGTACTTCATGCGTAAGTAGTATGTTATCCGATATGGCTCGCCCCGACATGAAGGCCGATTGGTTCTCGGAGATAATTGTTGTCAAGATTGGTTGAAGCCTTCGGGTGAGGATCTTTGAAATAATCTTGTAAAAGACGTTGCATAGTGCAATTGGTCGATAATCTGACACTTTCTCCGAACTTTGTATCTTCGGGATTAGTCTTACATGTGTCTCATTAATTCCCGGTGGTAGCATATTCGTGATGAAGAAATGTTTAATTTCTCTTTTCACGTCCGGGCCTACCGTACTCCTATTAGAGTGATAGAAGCTTGCAAAGAAACCATCGGGTCATGGTGCTTTGTCCGCGTGGATGGAGAAACAAGCTTCTTTAATCTCTTCACGGGTTGGGATTTGGATGAGTTTTACATTCGTTGCTCTTGAGATTTTAGTTTGAAGGGCTTTATCCACAATGTCTATGATCACATTTTGTTGCTTTCTCTGGGATGTGAATGTCCCTTGGAAATAATCGGTTATGACCATGGCTATTTTATTTTCTTTGAAGACCGAAGTTCCTTGCTTGTTTTCAATAACCGAGATACTATTTCTAGCTTTCNCAATGTCTATGATCACATTTTGTTGCTTTCTCTGGGATGTGAATGTCCCTTGGAAATAGTCGGTTATGACCATGGCTATTTCATTTTCTTTGAAGACCGAAGTTCCTTGCTTGTTTTCAATAACCGAGATACTATTTCTAGCTTTTCGTCCCTTTGTTACGGCGTGAAAGTATGCCGTGTTTCGATCTCCGAGTGATAGCCAAAGGAGTCTACTTCTTTGTTTCCAATAAGCCTCCTCTATTTCATACGCCACTTTTAAGCTCTCTGTTACTTCATCTATGAACTTTTGGCCGGCCAAAGGGTTGTGAAAGGCTTGATCGAGTTTTGCTTGGTCATTACGAATCCAATTCTTTCTTTCTTCATATTGCCGTTTTCTCCATTTCACGATTGCTCCTCGAACATTGGCTATCTTACTTTTGACATTGGTTGATAATGGACAGTTCCAAGCCTCATCAATGATAAGCTTTATCTCTTGATTATTATTTAATCTCCTATCATATCGAAATAGGCTTCGACGTTTCTTTCTCGAGATGTCAAGATGGGTGATCAATGGTTTATGATTGGATCCTCCAAAAGGTAAGTACTCACATCGGCACATAGGGAAACGATCAAAACATTCGCCATTTGCTATGGCTCAGTCAAGATGGCAAAGGATTGTATGTTTGTATCGGACCCCTCTCCATGAGAGCGGGTTTCCGGAGTGGCATATGTCATATAGATCACCGGCCGACATAAAACTTCTCATATCCTTAAAAGAACTTTCCGATCTAAATATTCCCCCTCTTTTCTCCTCGTTACTTAGGATATCATTAAAATCGCCGGTGACTATCCAAGGGCCTGTTCTTTCCGAGGAAAAATTCTCCCAAAATATCCTTCTTTGATTAATATCATTGTTGCCGTAAATAAAGGATATATTTAAGACCGAGTTTTCATAATTTATGCATGTATCAATGAGATTATCATTAGAAGACAAGATTTGCACATTAAGTTCTTCCTTCCATAGGAGAATAAGTCCTCCACCACCATGACCATGTGGGGAAACTATTTGGTAGATTTAGAAACTGAAGCTTTCGGATTACAAAATCATCTACATTTTTTGTTTCCGAGAGGAATAGTAAATCCGGAGAGTCTTGCTTCGCGNGAGAATAAGTCCTCCACCACCATGACCATGTGGGGAAACTATTTGGTAGATTTAGAAATTGAAGCTTTCGGATTACAAAATCATCTACATTTTTTGTTTCCGAGAGGAATAGTAAATCCGGAGAGTCTTGCTTCGCAATCTCCTTTAAGCGCCGAACTGTCAGGTCATTCCCCAATCCCTGACAGTTCCAAGCTAAAAGTTTTAAGGAGGAGAATCAGATGGATTTTGAAAATCCATCGGACCCTTGTCTTGTAGCCTCGGTTTGCTTGATTTTAGCGTATTCCCCTTATCTTGCCGTTGAGCTTGCGTTTGAGCAGTCTTAGTTTTAGAAGGCCCTGCTTCATGAGTAGATATGAGTCTCCCTTTTGGTGAAGGAGCGACTTGACTGGTTCTTCTCGGCCTCATTGAGAGAGCTGCTAACGCTTTTTGGCTAAGTTGCACTTGCCTCTTCCCCGGTGTTCTTACCATTCTCTTGGTGGTTGCTTTAGCCAAAGGAGTTGGGCCTGGTTGTCTGATATCATCCTGGTTTGGGCCCAATCTGGCTAGTTCCGGTATGCGGTTTTGTTGGGGATTCACCTGCCCTTCCTCTGTTTCTACCACATCGGTATTGGTTTGGTAGTTAGAGACTATGGTATTTTTAGCCATTACCTCTGCATTCTTAAATAAGTTTCATGTCTCCTCTGCTTGTTGATATCTGAGCTTCCTTGCCGCACTCTCTACCGGATCAACACAGTTGGTATATTGATTCATTACTTGTCCTAGGTCTCCCAGCGCTTTATCCATTGCTTCCAATGGGACCTCTGGGGATGGTTCGGTTCTTAGGGTGGGTCTCTCTAGGCCTCGGCGTGTAGCTCTATCATTTGCGAGATGATAGCCATCCACACCCTTTTTCTGATTGCTACTTCCTGTTCTCCTCGTAGGTTCGGGTTCTCCTTGCCTAGCCGAGTATCGAGATGGCAGTGATTTCATTGCCGAGGAGTGAGCCTCATCATCAATCCTGTCATTGATCATTCGCCTTTGTGATGGAATCCATACTTGTCTTTGCTGGTAGGAGTCCCTGGAAACTTGGTCATATGTCCGATAATGTTTACGTGATCTTGAGTATTCATGCTCATGACTGTAGTTTCTCGGGTTGTGGCGATAATTTTGTGTCCCTTGTCTTTTACTTTGCTGTGAATCTCTTTGGCTATCCGCGTAACCATGATTGTCTTGCTCCCTGGCTCGTTTTCTATTCACATCCACACGTTTGGAGACATTTATCTTGACTGTCCTATCGATTCGTGATAGTCCCTGTGGTTGTAGGGAGGCTTCTCGATCTGTAGTTAGGGAGGCCTCGATTCTGTTTTTGGATGTTGGGAAATATTTTGCATCATGGGTAATCAACCTACACAAAGAGCAGAATCTTTCCAACTTTTCATAGACAAGTTTCACTGTGATTTCTTCTCCCGACTGGAAGTAGATAATTGAGGAGAATAACAGAGGTTTGAGGCCATTAATGAGCACTCTAACTTTCGCTGTTGAGAAGGAGATTTCAACCTTTTCAACTTGACCTACATCATCTCCAATTCCCCTAGAATGTTCTCTGTCCATAGATGGACAAGAAGGTCCTGTACCGCAATCCAGAACGGAATGAGAGACGAAAAGGATGGAGAAAGCGTTGGCTCCCATCTCTGTAAAATTATCATCCACTTAGCAAAGTGGTATGGTTGATTTTGCTGAACTTTCTGAATATCCTCCTCATTCTCGAACTGAAATTGGAATTTCCCTTGCCTTAGGTCTGCCCCGATTGGCCTCGAGTCAAGGTTCCAAAGAGATGACATGAAAGGGATGAGGGACCACATACGTTGGTGTTTAGGGTTTGTTAATCGACCAATCAAAGTTAAGTTGAACCTTTGAGGGATGATGCCATTTTCAGGTTCCTCTGCTCTTACTCTGCCAGTTCTTGGTGGGGAGGATTGCTTTATTGCTATCCCTTTTCCTTTCTCTGTGTAAGTCAGTCTCTTGCTCATCTTTTCAACCGAGTACTAGGATGGTTTGTGCTCTTAATGTTTGGATCTGATAGATGATTAAAAGGTTCTTCACTAAAAGTGAGATGATACGAGGTAGGTGGGTGTGCTTTTAGTATCTCACTTGTAGTAAATACAAGAGGAAGTTTGAGTCTTAAATGTGAGTTCCTTTATCAGGTTCTCTCCTATACTAAATACAGGAGGAAGTGGAGAGCTTCCAAGCTAGAGACGAGAGAGAATTGTGTAGAGCTTCGTTTCCCGGAGGTAGGCAAGAAGAATTTTAGATCTTGATAAAAGCTTGTAAACCCAGTATAGCTCCATATTCTTCGCGGAGAAACTTTGTCTTCTTACTTACCGTTGTTAGTCTGAGCAAAGTGTAGATGAAAACTTTGAAAACCCTTCAAGAAAAACCTTTTCCGGTGAAAAGTCTAGCCCTCGCCGTCGTGTTCCGCCATAGGTGAGATGTTTTGGTGGTGGTTGACTTTCGGAAAAGCTGGATGCGGGGGAAATTCAAAGTGAAAAATGTCTTCCTTGGGATTTGTGCCCGAGAGAAAAAAGTTTATTTTGTGCGTTATTTTGTTATTTTCTTGGGTTTTTTATGAATGTAATATCGAACCACGTGCTTATCTTTAATGACCGATACATGGGGAGAAGAACATTTCGAAGTCTAGCTTTCGCTGTTCTTTCTCTATCTTTCCTTTTATTTTCTAGAACAAATTCTGTTTATTTCAGTTCAAATTAACTTTTCAAAATTCTTGAAACAACCCCAACAAATTTCATATTTTTGACCATTTACTAGAGGAAAGAAATTGTCTCAGTATAACATGGTCTTATATGTTTTTACCAGAACTAAGAGAGAAAATCATTAAAAATATGATGAGGTTTCAACCGAGTATAACGANATTCTTGAAACAACCCCAACAAATTTCATATTTTTGACCATTTACTAGAGGAAAGAAAGTGTCTCAGTATAACATGGTCTTATATGTTTTTACCAGAACTAAGAGAGAAAATCATTAAAAATATGACGAGGTTTCAACCGAGTATAACGAAAAAAATAATCCGTCTATTCAAGTATTATGAAATTTATTATATGTTTGCTAAGTTGTGAATAATAAAGTTTCATACTAAACTCTTATATATGTATAACGTGAAGATACAGAAGATATGCTGATCATAAGCACATGATGGATTAGCTCTCAACATGGCAGGAACGCAATTTCGAAAGCAAAAGACACGTGAAAAATGGAAAGTTGAGAAATAGCATTAAAAAAACAACTGAATTGAAAACACCAAAAAAACGGTGGCTGATTTGGAAAAAGGAAAGAAGAATCATTAGGGCTTGGAGTTAATATATAAAGAGGCGAAAAGTGTGGAAGAAAACTAACACTTTGAGCAATGAAATTTCTAGTCCAAGAATTGATTTGGCTTAAGTAGGTTCTTCAAAGTCTTGGGGGTATCGCATGATCAACCTAGGCGCGTAATATGATAGCAAGCCCGTAATTCACATTGCAACAACCCTAGTGTTTTATAAAAGAACGAAACATATTGAATTGGATTGTTATTGTGTCTGCGATGAGGTTTTTAACGGCACTATCATACTCTCACATGTTATATCAAAGACTCAAATAGCTGATATCTTCACCAAACCTTTGGATGCATACGACTTTGATAGGATTCAATTCAAATTACACATACAAATTTGCATGCTCCTAATTAAAAGAGGGTATTTGGATGTCTTGAGAATCAAGGATAATCTCGTAGCGAACGCAATATGATTTCAATCCCATTTAATGTGATTAGCTATCTTGAATGTGTAAATATGGTAGTTTAGGAAAGCTCCTATGGGATCTATGTTATATATGTATTTTATCTCTGTTCTTGCAATATATAAAGAAAATTTTCTCTGTTCTTTCTCCTTTAGATCAAGTTCTATTTAAAATCCGTCATATAATTTCCATCATCATTCGATTGTGTCCATAATCTATTTCATCTTCTAAATCATATCATTCTGATGAGAAACGAATAGTTTGTTGAATCAAATCCAATCATACACGTTAATCAAACCGGTTAAGAAAGAAAGAAGAAAATGTTTAAGTTAATTAAGAAAATCAATCCCCACCTTTCTCCATGTTTCTCACGTTGTTAATTTAGTCGACAATTAATAGTTTTGTACTTAGAGGACTTGTTTTTCATGTTTTGTGAGATATGAAGAAAAATTATGTAACTTGTGTTTTTGATTTTTGTGACCTATCACATTCTACAATCATCCTTCATTTCACTTTTTTCTAAGATCCAAAGTGTGTACGCAAGTGATATTGTATCAAGTGGT
Organism: Iberis pinnata; assembly: GCA_900406425.1. Taxonomy (NCBI): domain Eukaryota; kingdom Viridiplantae; phylum Streptophyta; class Magnoliopsida; order Brassicales; family Brassicaceae; genus Iberis; species Iberis pinnata. Next base: position 10,107 of record OVBE01006757.1, on the reverse strand, counting down.
ATTATAGCCACTTTAAAACTTAAAATTACATAAAAACAGTGAGTGATTCATCCTATTCCATCTTATTTAATCAACTGTGTTTTGTGACTTATCATATTTTGTGAACTATTTGGTTTCTGTTTTGATATGTTTTAAATTGATATATGTGATGATTAGAAACATGATTTGAGATATTTGGAATAGCACTTGAGTGATTTGTGGTTGAGTGATTTCGTGGCCACTTGAAGAACACAAAGTGGCCATTAATATTGTGTGGAAACCAAATGGAATTGGCTTTTTTTTTTTTTTAAATGGTGAATTGGCTTCAAAGACTTTAAAGTTAACAAACTTATTTGCCTACACGAAAAAGTTAGCTAATATATTTTTTACTCTTATCTCGTATAACTAATATTTTGTTAGTTATTTTAATTTATTCCTCAACTAATCTTTTCTAAATTTTTATCATTATCTTATATCATCCGAATAATATATTTTTTTCAAACCATAATTTCATTCAAAATAGAAAGAATAGAGTTTTCAAGTTTCTGTAGAAGCTCGATGAAGAGCTTCTTTAGTTGCTTTGTCTGCTAAAACATTCGCATATCGCGGTACAAAAGATAAAGTGATAAAATGAAATTTTGATACAAGAGATCTAATTTCATGTAGAGTACTATGGAGAGAATTTATATCCATGTTGGAGTTAAGGGGTGATACTAGCGTCATTGAATCCGAGAGGAAAATGATCTCCCTTCTGTTAAGTTCTAGAGCTTGTAGCATCGCAACCTTCAAAGCTAATGATTTAGCCATCAGAGCAGAGAGAGCGAAACCACCCAATTCAGAGTGTATTTCAGGTAAATCGTCATTCTGCTTACAAAACACCAATTGATAGGTTCATGTTTTAATCCTAAATCTATACTGCAGAGAACAGATCCTCGTAGTATAGTTAATGGTCGAATCCCACAAAGATTAGGCAGTACGACTCTCAGTTTAAAATTGATTCTAGCTAAGATAAGATAAAAGAGGGAATGTTTTCAAAACGATTGAAAAGTAAAGCGAATAACTAAAAGCGAATGTAAACCAATAAAATAAAACGCTAGGGGATAAGGAAGTTCCACAGGTATTCAGGTTTGAGGTTCAGGTTGACAAGCAAGATTAACAATGAAAATAGTTCTCAACTCAAAATACGACAATAGACTAATCTCCTCCCGAAGTATTAGCCCCTATGATAGAATTTCTAGATATAAAGACTAACCTTCTCCCGAAATCTTAGATCTCTAAATCAGATAGTTAAATCATGCAATGATTACAGATTCGATATGTTCATAAGCATTCAAAGACAATACTCCAGCAAGCAAATATACTTATTCATCTAGACTAGGTCAGATTAAATAAATCAAATCCCTTTGTATTTATTAACCTAAAATCATGAACTAGTTGATAAGACTAATTCAAGCAATGATAACAAATCTAGACTAAAAACCTAACAATTTAAATCCATTAAAATCAAATCCTAACCATCAAAACATGTTTTCCCTGGAAAATCCCTAACAAAGAGACTACTCAGACATAGCCAATCAAATAACAATCATCAATAGAGAAAGCATATTCAAAAACCAGAATTTAATAACAGTAATAAGAGAGTTCAGAATTCTTCTCCAAAATATAGGTGTCAGGATTCGTCTCTCTCAGAAAAGCTCTCAAAATAATGAATTATGTTTGTGAATTGTATTCTGTGTTTGTCTGTGTCTCTAAAATAAACCTAAACTTCTAAATTATATAGAGTTCAAAAAAGAATAAAACTTAATAAGGAAAACCTATGATAATTCTTGAGGACGGAAACGTCTTTTTGGCATTCTTCAATAAATCTCGAGCACTCGGATCGATCGATCCAAACTTCCGTATGTTTGGTAGTCTTCAGGATCGATCGATCCAAGTGTGGATTGACCTATCTACTTCCATCACATGCTGCACATGCTTCTTCTGCGAGACAGCTTGACCAGTCTACAGTAAAATCGTCATAAATTTTGATTGCTCCAATGGATTGACCTGAAAGCTAACTCACGTGGCCAGTTTGAGTTAAAATCTCATCCCATTCCATTCATAGAAACATCTCCAAATGTTGATAAACTTTCGGCTCCTCTACTGAACTCTGCTTTTGCATTCGTCAATTGCATCCATTTTGTGCACAAAACCACCTTTTTTCTCCAGAACTTCCAAAATACATGGAATCATGAAAATATACCAACACACATAGAAAAGACTCGAATGATGACAAATAGCAAGTATAAGTACTCACTAAAAGACATCGAAATCGAGTGATATCACTCATCCAAAGCTATACCAGGATGATCCATGCGAACAAGAAGTATCCACGTAACAGAACATTCCTGCAATAAGAGGAGGAGGGATCCAAAGAGAACTACTCTGTTTTGGAGTGAAGTCTTAGAGATCAATCTGAGCTCTTTCTCGTTCCTTGGTATCACATATTGCTTTAGTAATAACCTCTAGGGCTTAAAGATGTTTATGGGAGAAGATTAAATTGTTCATTGCAATCCATAAATGCCAAAAAATCCATGGGACAAGATGGGCTTGAGAAATGCATACTGGCGATAGAACCTTTAGCATTCTAGCTATCCTTAGGAGACCAGGAAGAGTAAAATTAGAGTCAATACTCAAAAACTGGAAAGGGTGTAAAGCCCAAACTTGGGTAGCAAAAGGGCACTGGAGCAGGATATGTTTGATAGTCTCAGGATGTCCAAATCGCTTACAATTAATCGACCTTGGAATTCCTCTAGCAGCTAGTTGAACTCCTGAAGGAAGCACATTTGCCACAGCTTTCCATAAGAAGGATTTGATATTTGGGCTCGATTTAAGCTTCTAGAGATTCGCTTGCCATTTAAAATGAACCTATTGGACAGGAAGATCTCTAGTGGTTACGAGTCCATATCCTGTTTTTGTAGTATAAATGTCATATTTGACCGGAAGCTAAGCTAACCTTGGTAGAAGTTTGATAATATCATCATATAGATGAATAAAGTTGTGGATTCTATTCAAATCCCAAGCTTTGGTGACCGGATCAAGAAGTTTGGCCATCCGCAATTCTTCTTGTCCTAGAGGTGGAGATCCTATAGGTATAAGGACAGCCAGGGATCACACAACACTCGCACTTGAGTACTCTATGAGCCAACTAGATCCTTTCTTGAGAATCTTTCTACCTGACATAATACTTCTCCAACCATGTGAAGCTCGAGAGGGAATAGTAGCATTCATAAAACCTGACCCGAAAAGTAGAGTAGCTCTTCTTATTCGCTTTAGTGAAAAATATTGTATCATCCAAAAAAAAGGTGATTCACACTTGGACCAATCTGGAAACTTTCACCCCTTGTAGATGTCCCAAGTCTCGAGTTTTCCGACAGAGTCCCGAGAGGACTTCAGAACAGAGAATAAAATGGCAAGGAGATAAAGGATCTCCCTAATGAAGTCCTCGAGAAGGATGAACACAATCTATAGGGACTCCATTAATAAGGAATGAGTAAGATACAGAGGAGACACACTCCAAAATCCAATTGATCCATACATGGTGGAAACCCATTCGAAGAAGGACATCGTTTAAGAAACTCCATTCAGTTCTATCATACACTTTACTCATGTTGGTTTTGATGGCCATTGCCCCTCAAACTGAAGCTGAAGAACACCAAAGAAAGTGAAGTATTTCATGCGTTATTAGAACGTTATCTGTAATAGCTCTCCCTGTAAAAAAACGCTGATTGATTTTCTGCAATTAAGAGAGGCAGAATGCGATGAAGTCGTTTAGCCAATAGTTTAGCAATAATCTTATAAAAGATATTATATAGAGCAACTGGACAATAATCTGATACTTTACAAGGTCCCAATATTTTGGGAATAAGATGGATATATGTTTCATTATGTCGCTTAGGAAAAATCCTGAGATAAAGAAACGTTGGATTTCCAAAACCACATAAAACTTACAATAGACCAATAAGATTGAAAAAACCTGCTGTAAAACAATTTGGGCCTGGTGCTTTACTTGGATGCATATCGAATAGAGCTGATTTTATCTCCAGTGGTTCAGGTATGCGAATGAGACTTTCAATCATTTTATATGCGATAATCAGATTAATGACCTTCACTACCAGATTCGGATCAGAGAAACCAGTTGTAGTGAAAATAGATTTGAAGTAGTCTACAGCGATGAGAGATATATCATGATCTTCAAAGCAGGATGTACCCTCTGGATTCTCGAGAACAGAAAATGGTTTTGAGATCGTCTAGCTCGAGTAACAGCGTGAAAGAAACTAGTGTTTCTATCATTGTGTTGTAACCAAGACAATCGACTTTTCTGTTTCTAGTAAGCTTCCTCTAAATTGTATGCACGTCCAAGCGCAGAAGTGAAATTGGTGATAGTACTTGTGTCTAGAATTGCTGTAGAAAGGGCCGATTCCAGATCTTGTTGGATCTAGCTAATATTGCGAATAGAATTAAACTTCTCATGCTTAGTCTAGTCAATAATTCATTGGCAACAATGAGTAATCTTTGTCAACAAAGAGATCTCAGGTGAAGCAATCCAAATATCTTGGATGATATCTGTTACACATTTATTTTTGTCGCAAGCAATTGTCAAAATGGAAAGTTCCCCGTAATTTAGCCCTAGAATCGTCTAGTGTGGTCACCAGTGGACAGTGATTTGAGCCTTCAAAGTGAAGATACTCCGCTTTTCTAGAAGGAAATCTTTCAAACCATGAGGCATTTACAAGAGATCGATCAAATCTAGCTCTTATTAAATGGTCATAGCGATAGCCCCTCCAGGACAAGTAATTTCCAGTAAATTTTATATCACATAGTCCATTCTTGGAGATGAAGCTACAGAAGTCGATGAAGCTTCTTTGGCTTCTTATAGGCCCACCTTTACTTTCTAGATTGCTGATAAGCTCGCTTAAGTCTCCGGACAGTAACCAAGCCTCAGAGCGATTTGAAGCCAATGATGATAACTAATTCCATATAAGCTTTCTCGCAAATCTTCTCGGTGCACCATAAACAAGGGTAATAAAGAGCCTTTTCCCTTTGAAAATTATGTTGGTGTCTATGAAGTGGGGAGAGGAAGATAGAAATTCTAGGTTAACATCGTTTTTCCAACTTAACACCAGACCTCCATTAAATCCATCTGGTGAAAGAAGGTGGTGATTGCCATATCGTAATTGGGCCATGAATCTTGTACAAATATGATGCACTCAAGTTTTAGCCCAAATATATTCGTTGCAAGTGCACAGAAAACACAATAGTATAAGAGGGATCGAATCCACAGAGACCAAGAATGTACGACTTTCACTTCTAAATTCGATTCTAGCTAAGATAGATTAAATAGAGTTTATCGTAACTGAGAATAAGCAATAACAAAAGGCGGTTTTAAAACAATAAGATAAAGCGCTAGGCATCAGGGAATTCCACAAGTATTCAGGTTTGAAGCTCATGTTAACATGCATGATTTACTAATAAAAATAGTTCCCAACTTAAAAAGACAATTAAAGACTAATCTTCTCCCAAAGTATTAGATCCCTATGTATGAATTACTAAAGACAAACTCCCGCCATATTTAGATAATTCAGTCATGCATTAGTTTCAGATTTGATATGTTCATAAGCATCTAAGACAATACTCCCGCAAGCAGAGACACTTATTCATCTAGATTAGGTCAGATCTTTAAAACAAATCCCTTTGTATATATTAACTTATTATCACGAACTAGCTAGGTGATCAAACTAATTCAAGCATTAGTAACAAATATAGACTAAGAACCTAACAAATTCAATCCATTATGTCAAACCCTAATTATCAAACATGGTTTCCATGGGAAACCCATAAAACCTAACAAGTGAACTACTTAGACATAGAAAAGTTAACACAAATAATAATCAGAGAAGATCACATATTCAAAAACTAAATCAATAAAATAGAAAAAGAGTTCAGAAATCTTCTTCAAATACAGAGTTGGACCCCGTCTCTCTAAAAGCTCTCGAAAATAAAAGTGTGATTTTTTCTCAAATAAAAATAAGCCAAAAGGCTTTTATAGTCTAAAATAAAATAAGGAAAACCAAATCCAATAAGGAAAAATCTTGATAAGTCTTGAGGACAATTGCGTCTTTTTGGTTATCTTCAATCTGGCTCAGGCAGGGACGGGTCGATAGATATGTCGTTCTTCTTTCTCCAGGATCGATCGATCCTGGCCTAGATCGATCGATCTCTTCATATTTGCTTCTATGGATCGATCATTCTTAAGTTTGGATCGATCCGTCCATCTTCGTTTTGTCCGTTCGAACCTGAAATCTTTTGAAAACCATCATTTTTGCTTCATAACGTCCCAAACACCTGAAATCATGAAAATACACCAAAAACACATGGAAAATACACGGATAATGCCAAATAGCAAGTATAAATACCCACTATAAGGCATTAAAACCGAGTGATATCAACTCCCCCAGACTTAGATCTTTGCTTGTCCTCAAGTAAAGCAAATCTAAATCTTGAGAAGAGGTTTGAAAAGAACCACACAGGAAATCTCAGAATCTCAGCAACCCCAAGTTCAGGCATTAAAACCTAAAAGACACATATCCAATTAGAGTTAGCATCAAATCATCAATAATCCAAAAGACCAAAACTTTCAAAAGCATATAAATAAGTCAATGTGGGTTCTAAACTTAAACGAAATNAAATCTCAGAATCTCAGCAACCCCAAGTTCAGGCATTAAAACCTAAAAGACACATATCTAATTAGAGTTAGCATTAAATCATCAATAATCCAAAAGACCAAAACTTTCAAAAGCATATAAATAAGTCAATGTGGGTTCTAAACTTAAACGAAACAGTTAATCTAAGTTAGTAATCAAATAGAAATCATTTCTAAGCTCACACTAGGCTAATAATCATCACATATTTTGGTCATTGTTCCTTCAACTAGACTAAATCGACTAAATCAAAAACGTAAAATTTTGAAAATTTTCACCAAAATGATGAAACATCCAAAAAGACACAAAACATCGTTAGTAGCTATAANCAGTTAATCTAAGTTAGTAATCAAATAGAAATCATTTCTAAGCTCACACTAGGCTAATAATCATCACATATTTTGGTCATTGTTCCTTCGACTAGACTAAATCGACTAAATCAAAAACGTAAAATTTTGAAAATTTTCACCAAAATGATGAAACATCCAAAAAGACACAAAACATCGTTAGTAGCTATAAACCCTCCCCCAGAATTACTTCACACCATCCCGGTGTGAAAATAAATCCAAGAGAAGGAATAAGACCTGGCTAAAAGAATTAAGAAAGATCTGAGTTCAAAGTATATGTCAGAACTTACCTGAAAAGAAGAACGATCGATATATATNAATGATGAAACATCCAAAAAGACACAAAACATCGTTAGTAGCTATAAACCCTCCCCCAGAATTACTTCACACCATCCCGGTGTGAAAATAAATCCAAGAGAAGGAATAAGACCTGACTAAAAGAATTAAGAAAGATCCGAGTTCAAAGTATATGTCAGAACTTACCTGAAAAGAAGAACGATCGATATATATATATATATATATAGAGATCAATCGATCTCTGCTTTCGGATCTTCTATAGGGATTTCAGATCGATAGATCTGTGCTTCAAATGATCAATCGGAACCTCCGGGTAGAACCTGATATTTTCCTCAATCACAAAGAACTCAAAACTAAAAGTCAATAATAAGTTAGTAACCTAAAACTAAACTGACTCAAAAATCAAAAATAACTAATTTAAAACATCAAATAATGGGTTGCCTTCCACTCAGCGCCTGTTTAACGTCACCGAGCTTGACAAACTTACCTTCTAAGCTGGAGCTAGATTAGCACTAATAAATGCTCTACAACAACCACCATCTTCTGAAATCTGTAACTTCAGAACCTTACTCATCATCTCCTTTGAAAAATTGGTTCCCTTGTCTTTAAGATATGAGGTAAAGAAGGTTTTGACCTTTGAGAAAGGTTTTGAAGTACCTTTGTTCTTCACCTTATACTCAATTCCATCTCCAACCAATTCTTGAGGAATCAACGTCACCTGAGGATTCTTGTTGATCATCTTTAAGTTCACATTACCCTTGTTTTTCACCCTTGAGGTTGCACTCTTTGTTGAGATTCGAGCTTCTTTGTGCAAGAATTCAGTAACAATGCCTTTAAGATTGGATTCAACCTGAAATTCATGTGCCACCCTTTCTTCCTTCATCATAATGATCTTAGAGGCACTGTTTTGGGGTACTACTGGGTAGTAGTATCTCTTCTTGAAGAAGAGATGCATAATGGAGTTCATATTGAATCAGATCCTAAGTGTGTAGTTGCTGAAATCTTACAAAATGAGCCTCCAATATCAACAAGGAATGGCAATCCCAAGATTAAGGAGAATGTGAAAGTGAAACCAAAGCTGGTGAAGAAAGATTCTCAAGTAACTTTGATCCCTCAAGCAATAGTAGGGGATACCATTGAGTACAAGGTTAAAAGTAAAGGGTTCTCAAAGCCTTTATCAAAGTTTAGAGTTTTACTCACCTTGGAGTTCAAAGAGAACGGGATTGATGCTACAAAAGGTGTAATGGGTAAGGTTCTAAAGTTGAAGATGTCCGGATTTGGAGCTTGTTATGGAACATCGCTGGATGTTGATCCCATTCCTACTTTGAGGTAAGTACCGTCAAGTTGAGTGACGTTAAACAAAGTGCTGAGTGGGAGGCAATCCACTATATTCAGAGTCTATTTATTTGTTTTTCTATTTTGAGTTAGTCCTAATCTACTTATGTTTAGTTTTGAGGTTTAGGTATTTCAGGTGATTACTGGTGAAAGTTTATTCATGACATTTCGGGTTATCTCTTCTATTATCATAACTCATCTTTTTCACTTGCACTGTTGGTTGTTAGAATGGTTTCTCTCTTGATTCTTGCTAATCCCAATTAGTATTGCTTAGATCATTGCTCACCATTCACCATCGTTCTTGTGTTTTGACTTGAGTTGATTTTAGATTCATGATTGATTGGTTTTTCTTATTAAGTAAATTCTTGATTCTTGTTAATTATAATTAGTATTTCTTGATCGTTGCTCTTTACTTACCAATTGATTGTGAGATACCGGATTGATTGTTGTTAACTGTTTTGAATTATGCCTCTATTATGTGATTCTTACTGATTTTTTATTAGTATTGTTCGATCATAATGCCTTAATGGTTTCTCTTACAACTGATTCTTGTTAGTTTTTACAAACTATCATTGCTCAATCGTTGTTCAACCATTACTTACACTTCTCTTGAGTGTTTGTTCTTTTTGCAGGTATGGAAAATGAGGCATAGGAGTTCAAAATAGATTTGGGAGCACTTCACTTTTAGTAAACCTCTTTCCCTTGAACTCTTATATAGTATTATCTAATTTTCATCCATTACATATTTTACTATTGATCATGGTTACTTCTATACCTTTTCTTGGATTTATTTTCACACCGGGACGGTGTGAAGTAAGTCAGGGGGAGGGTGTAATGATACTAACTACGTGTTAATGTTTTGTCTTTTTGGTGAAAATTTTCAAAATTTTTGTTTTTAAATCTAGCTCACGTTTTGATGTTTTGTCTTTTTGGTAAAAAATTTCAAAATTTTGTTTTTAAATCTAGCTGAGTCTATCGAGTCGAAGGAACCTGATCAAAATCAATGATAATAATAGCCAAGTGTGGGTATGGTTTTCACTTTCTCTAGATTACTGACTTAGATGAATTGTTGAAATTAGGATTGGAACCCCATTACTGATTGATTTGTTTCTGAAAGTTCTGGTCTTTTGAGTTATTGATGAATTGATGCTAGCTCTACCATGATAGGACTTAATTTAAAATCTGAATTATTCTTGCTTATGGTGTTAATATACTCTGAGAATTAGGTACCTTGCTCTTCAATATTCTGTAAAGCCGACAAGTTCTTTCAGTACGGTCTGGGTCTTTTCTCTCTCTCCCTTCAGAAAAATAAAAAAACCGGTAGAAAAAGTGTTGAAAGCGTGACCTAGAATTCTGTAATCATTGTCGGGCTGCTGAAAAGCAGTTAGAATCATGAAAACGCAGAAAAG